>JACEOJ010000211.1:126114-261007 GCA_013761285.1 Campoletis sonorensis | reverse complement strand
TTCAAACACGTTTCGTAATACTCGAAAAAATCAAAATCAGAATAAAATAAACTGATAATGCGATGAAAATGAATAACTTTTATTAAAATCGAATCTCATCGATGAGAACAAATGAAAATGATGGTGATCCAATGTTGAAAATTCAAGATTCAAATAAGCTTTGGATGCTGAAGACATTCGAAAAGAAATATCCTAACTTCATGTCACGTTTTTGCTCGACCGTCACGACTTCCGGTTGAGATAAAAATTGGGGCTGCTTGCACGAATTACAAAGTGACTAGTGGCGTTTTCTTATCTCCAGAAAGATGAAGATAACGAGGCCATGTAACTCATTGGCGTCGAGACACTTTTTTTTGTGTCTATTTTATTCCGGCCCTCGAAATACTTGACCGTTTGAGAATTCTGAAGAGGTTTAGATAATTTTTCCATTATGCTTTCAGTTTAAAAAAAAAAAAAAAACGTACGTGTCCGATGCGTCGTGATTTAGGAAAAAAGAAGAAAAAAAAAAAACATCTTCCAAACAATCAGCGAAGAACTGAATGACAAACAAAATAATTTCATCAGTTGACCCGGACATTTCGATGGAATAATATCCCTCGGGCTTTTTTTCTCCTGGTTCCTTATTCCATTTAGAGTTCCGCAGATTTCACAGCTCCAGAGAAACCCCCTGCCCATAATCTTTTTGACCAAGTAGAACGAAATCTTTTGAAGAACTTGTCCACTTTCTCTTCAGCAATGTTCACTTCCAGCTGCAGGTACGCGGAGCTCAAGAGACCGATTATTAGACGCTGTGTGCCTGCTTTTTTTTGCTCTCGTCCATATGGACCATGGGCTCTCGCTTTGTCTAGCACGTCAAGCAGCGAAATGGTATTTCGAACGAGAATCGAAAGAGCTCCGTATTTATGGGTTTTGAAGCATTGTTCAAAATGTTTTACTCTTTTGTTGGGCTTTCCAAGATGCCAGCGTGCAATCGGATCTGTTTTTTGCTCGGATGACATGTTCCTTGTAAAAAATGTTCTCTCGATTTAAATATACGGTGGCCTCTTCAAATTTGCTCGAGCGATTTCGTCTGGATGCATTTTATATCGAAAAATTGTTTTTCAATTTTTCTCACATACTAAATGGTTTGCGGGCATAAGTTAATAAAGAAAAGTTGTTGTAAATTGACTAAAGAACAACATACTCCAAATTCAAGCTCATCCAAGGTCATATGTACTTGCCGTTTAATTGCAAAAATTGCCAACACTTTTTTCTTTAGATTTTCTTGAAAAACTCAATGTAGCTTCTTTGGTGTTGCATAAAAATGTATGCAAAGTTTTAGAAAGCTTCACCATGTAGAAGCCAAAATATTTATTGATGAAAATGTGACTTTTAACACGAGCTCTTTTGAGAGACTAGCGAAAATCGTGATTTTTACCAATAAATATCTGAACGTTCCGGTTGGTGAGAGCTTCTAAAATTTATTACACACGTGCATATGACATTGAAGAAGATTTATCCAAATTATCAACAAAATCTTAAGAAAACGATGCATCGTAAGTGGTTGGGTTTTGGGGAAAATGGAGTTGATGACAGACTTGTCCTGCTGACAATTATTCCAAGAACTATTCAAGGATAATGACATTTTTTTCAAATAGGACACCCTGTAGAAAGATTTCCCTTGAAAACTGGAGAAACTGCAAGTGCAGGTCATTGCGAAACCCGAAGAATAAATGCGTCCAGATTTCCAAAGGTCTTTTGGCTGAAAAGGTCGTTTTGCTGGTGGACCGAAACTCGAGAGTTCTCGGGTAACTAGAATTACATTAAATTACGGTCTCTTTTCACGCGAACTGCTGCGCATACACATCTGGTTTGTCAAAGAAGCAGCAAAGAAGAAAAAAACGTCTGAATGGATTCGTTAACCGGTGCTTCTTAGGTGAACATTGATTTAAACGTTTGGGAACTTGTCGTTAGAATAAAAGTTGACGTGGAACGAACTGGTCAGGTTAGCAGGCAGATTGATGATGTCGAACATCGGGATTACGCGTGTACTAGTAGTTTTTTGTGTCCAGAGAGTGATTTAACAATTAAAACGACGGTCAGAGACGTTGTCCGGGATGCCAAGATGGTCGCAGGAGCAGAACCTGGTGACATCAATTTTTCATTGGACCAATTCATGTCCCCAGGCTTTTGGCAAGCTTCAAATCGCCGCTTGGATGGACACTATTTTGTTAATCGGTAAAAACGTGTTGCTCGTGTTAAGAAACACGTGAAAAGCCTTGTTCAATGAAGACATTACACGCTTTTCTGAATACGTCCTTTCAACAGCTTCGACAAGACATAAATCCTCCTAAAAGACCAATAATGAATGGTTCAGTGCGTTGGACGCGAAGCCCTTTGCGCTGCCAGCGCGGAGATGATGTTCGAAATAATCGTTGCGAAGAACTGGACCGTGTACCTTCCCAAGCATCAACGTCTCAATCCACGACTTCTCTTTGGACAAAGACCTGCCATTCCTTTTCTTCCAGTCCTCCCTTTCGCCTTTTCCCAGATTTATATTCTTCACACGACAGCTATTATTCCTATGCACTTGCGAGGCTTGGACCCTGGAGAAAGGTCTTTGTTGTGGATGTTCCGGTGTCTCGTGTAGGCGTCACGATGAGGCGAAATGTTCGGGTCTTTGGGGTGCAGTGCGTTTGATCTCAGCGGTGGATATTGAGGCTCAATTTTTCCAAGGTTCTGCTTAAAATCAGGCCGAAACCTTGGGGGATCGATGTATTTTGGAATTCTGAAGAGAAAAGTCCTCAGCCATTTTGCTCTGCGACGTACCGTTCCCGAGATATCAATCGATCAAGCGGCAGCCAATCTCTGGGCTCCGATAAGAAATGTGGGCGGGGACGAGAGATAACGTTCGATTGGCTGGCACTGTTTTATGGATATCTTGACAACGGTACATCGGACAAAAAAATGCCTGAGGACTTTTCGTTTCAGAATTTGACGATGCGTAACCCTGGAACGTCCAACCACTGGAACTTTACGAATAAAATTTTACTTACAACTTCTTCGTTCGATTTTTTGTCGCAAACATTAAAAAAAAATAGTTTTCAACGCATATACTCTCTCAAATTCTGGGGTAGAAAGCTCCGGAGCATGTTTCAAGAACGAGAGCATAACAGAATCGCGAGAATTTCGCCCCAGGGAACCGAGTAGTATTCCCCCGAGAGATTTAACGCTTCGTGGATGGATACATACACCGCATGGCCTTCGGGGCCTTTTCAACACCCACGGGGACCCGCGCGAACCACAGAGCTCTGAGGATTCAAGACGGCCATTTTGAATGTCTGATTTCTCTGAAAGGGCCTCACTTGTGTATACGTACATTTAAATATATATATACACGTCCAAATATACACGCGAGCAACTTTTTGTTCTTGTTTTGTTTTGCTCTTATTCGGCGCTTTGTCGTGAGCTAAGGTAATTTATCCCGTGACAAGTTTCACGCTAGGTCCCAATGGCGCAGGCACTTGTATTGATCGAAAATCGAACGAGCTTCGAGCAACTATGGTTGCTCAGCAATAATAGCTGTAGAAGTTTTCCAATTGTTGCTTCAGTTCTCCAAAATGGCGTTTTCCATGAGGCCGTGGAAGACTCTTTTTTGGAGAACTAGCTAAAAGTTCAAATTAATGACCCCAAGTTTTGACGAACTCTAGTCGTTACGAAAAGTTCGTGACTTGGATGTTGTTTTAAAGCAAACACATGGGCAATGGCAATTGGAGCATTGTTCGAGTGTTTCGGTTCATTTTAGCTGCAGAGATCATTCCTCGCGCGAACTAAACAGGATGTATCGAATTGGGACGCCGACACCGCTGGTTAACACATGCGGCGGGAGTAAAAAAAAGGCGAAAGAGAGAGAGGGAGAGAGAAAGATGCAAAGCAAAGTCAGTGAGAGGTTCTCTCAGCTATTCTCTTTGGATCCTTCTGCTCTCGATCTCTTTTCTTATATTCCCTTTTGGTCTTGCGAGGCAGCAAGAGCACCGACACAGCATCTTCTTTTCTTCGCTTTTTCCATTGGGGCTTCGCGCATATTCTTGGCTGGGGATGCCTTCGCCGTGGGGACTCTTGGAAAGAAGATTTCTTGCCTTCTCTTCCCCTCCTCACTCTTTTGCTTCTCATTCCCTTGGTTACACGTCGCTATGCTTATATTCTCGCTCCCTTCATTTTCTCGCTTTTTCACTGCTCGTTCTCGGCTTTTTGACTTCTTTCCTTCCTCTCTCTCTCTCTCTCTTACTCTTTTTCTTTCTTCTCTCTCGCCGTCGTTCTACCATAAGATCCTCGAATCGAGATATCGGCGCCGCTACTCGTGTACGTTCCTTTTTTCAACCTCCAGCTCCTTCTTCCTCTTTCCTTTTTCCTCTATCGCCTGTGAATCTGAATTTTTACATCGGTTACCAGCTCGCATGGCATCCTCGCGCCTCCATCTTATTTTTCTTATTTTCCCCGTTACCTGAATCGCTTAGTACACTCGCGCCCTCGTCTTTCATTGCTTATATCGTGCCAAAGCCTTTTTGCACTCGCGTTCCTCTTCCCTTTGCAACTCCATGATCGGAAATGTCTCTCTTGCCTTTTGGTACCCCCTCAACGATCACCACAACACTCTGCATGGCTTCATCCGCAGCTTTCGAAGCGAGAAAACAAGTCTAAGAACCTGCTGAGTTTGGATTAAAGTCACTCGACGACGGAGCATTACTTTTTTTCACAGCCCTTTACATTTAAGACACTAAGAACTAAGTGGTTTTAACACCTACGCTGAAGATGACGACATAAAAGCCCCGAAAGACTTTTCGTCCATCTCGCCACGCCTGCCAAAGGCTCAAACCATTATGACCCTTCCTGCTGCCTCGAAAGTCAAGGAACAATAAGAATTCTCCACCAACTCCATGCCGCAATGATAAACCGCAGTCCAATTGCTTTCCATGAACGTCCATCGACCCGCAAGACAATTTTTTAGAAGATCACCCTTCGACCTCTACGCAGAATCGCTTCAATTCTCCTCGGTTAATTCAGTTAATTTGCTCGGGGACTGGCAGACAACTGCCCAGAAGTAAGAGAACGACTCCATGCTTTGGACCGTGGACCTTAACTGCTACGAGTCCGGTCGTAAACTTTGCAATCTAGAAGTGTCCATGTGTAGTGTTGGTCCACCAATAACCGCATGTACACAACTAATTAACCCTGCTGTAGACCTTGGCATATTCAGATGCGGGTGCCTGATGAATTTATGGCACCTTCCAGTTGAGTCCATCACTTAGCCTCCATTAAGATTAATACCACGTGCACATTCATCACTTCTGGATCATGAGCCACTGTTTGGGCCCGTCATTAGGGTCCTCGGTTCCTAGATCATCATCCAACCCTCATGGTTCTGGCACGAGGCTCCGAGCTTGTCTAATCATTTTGATTTGGGCGTTAATGAAACTTATCCACACTCTGATGACATGAACGACCCTAGTCCAAGATCCTGCAGGATTGGCAGCTCGTGGGGAGGCTACTGGACAAAGATTTCTCTTTGCATCCTCGATCATCTGCTTCCTGGGAATCTTGATTTCCACTAAAAATGAACATGATCAGATTCTTCCCACATCGGCTCCTTCCTTCTGCATCAAGCCCTTGGTTCCCAATGGGCAATCTTCATACTTTCTGAACCGATCGTTTTTCTCGGACACCAAAGCCTGATGTTCCTTTTTGCTCCATAAAATGTCTCCATATCCTTTCATTGAACTTTTTGGGTTTTTGTGTCGTTCTTATGTGACGCCACCCAAGTTACCATTCCTTAGCAATTGCATCGAGGTCAACCGAGCGCGAAGTAATATTCTTGCTCGAGATGTCCGAGAGAGAATCCGAGAGGATAAAAAGAGGACCGTTGAAAAATGTAAATTACGATGTTGGCGAAGCGTGATGAGGGAAAAGAGGAAAGGGGGGAAGCCCTGAGGCGAGCGCGTTCTCCGCCCTCAAAGAACCGCCCAAGTCTCGTTTTTACACACCTTTCCGGCCGACGGCGTCAGCGAGAACGCTCCTCGTGAAGGCACGCCGCTCTCTTGCTGCTCACTTCTTCCTCCTCATCGTCAGCTCCAAACCCATCTCGCTTGATGTCTCACTTCGAACAGACTCGAGAAAAGCCACAGCGGGAACCCTCCATCCATTGATTTATACGTCCATCTCGTCATAACCTTTTTTTGCCCCCTCCCTCCCTCGCGCCCTCTTCCTCTTCAAGCTCCTACCTCTCCACGATTACTGTTTGTGCCTGTAATCTTACCGCTTTCTTCTTTTCTACCTTATACCCTTCCTCGCCCATTCGATCATTTTCTAGCTGTTGCAGGTGCAGCATCTCGGTGTTTTTCGTGGAAGCCTTTTGGAGGGTCGAAGCAGTAAGATCCTCTTTTCTTCGGATCCGTTGAGAAGTGCGAAAAGAAATTACTGTTCAAAGAAATTTTGGCTTTGACTACGACCTTGTTCTCAATCCTCAAGGATGTTGGGTCCTCGTTCCGCAATTGAAAACCTCCAAAAATATAATTTCCTCCAATTTCCATCCATTCCAGAACTTTGCTCCAACTTATTCCCATAGAAAGATGATCCAAATAGTGCAGAATAGTTTGAAAATCGTTAGATCTACAAGAGCGCCCTCTATCGACGACGTTTTGTACTACACAATGTTTTAGCGAATGAGAGCTCACCGGTCTTTTTTCTCCAGCGTAAATTCAACCGCAAGAGTTTTTGGCCGCGTGATTCAGTCTCAGCTCAACAATAAAGATGTATCTGTCAGTGCGGACTCTCTACGTGCCGCGCGAGCAACTCCTTTTATTTTATTTCTCTTTTTACCTTTCTTTCTCTGCTTCTCTTTCAGCGTGGCTGCCTGCCTGCCTTCCTACCTTGATTTTTTTCTTCACATCATCCCGTACCTTGTTCTTTCGTCTGCCACCGCAATTATCGAATGTTTGGGGCAATGATGGTCACCCGGGGAAGTCGATGTCTGTTTATCGCTGTAACTGCGAACAAACGCTTCCATATTATTAATGATTTTTCTTCTTTTCTGTATTAATTTCATGTCAAACTCCAGTAAAGTTGATTCCGCGAATATTTCTATAGAGATAACGACTGCTAATGATTCCCATTGGACACCCGGTATAGCTTCGTCCATTTTCTCGTAACCATCGGCTCCATAAAGTGCTGAGTGTTCCGCAGCCCTTCAAAGCATATCGCGCTCCATTGCGATGTGTTTCTTGTCGAGCAGCTGCGTCCGCCAAGACGTTACAGAAGAGATCTCACTCGAGCTTCCTTTTATTTCATCCTTTATACTATTTCTTGCTACTTTTGCCTTCGTCACGGCGTCCGAAGAGCATCGTCACGAAAATATGTCGAAGATGCACAAAACCCATTCGCGGAGCTGAGAGAATACGACATAACTAATTGAGAACTGCGAGAAAAACAAAGTAATGCGGGCGCAGGGAATCTGCTCGAAGCCGGCGTCGGTAAAGGCGGTGTTTGCAAAAAAAATTTAAGTTAAGGTAGAATCATGGCGGATTTAGCACGAAAAACTTAAGAAAAAGAGAGACTGCGGACAGTTGGAGAATCCTGAAGATATTTTAACATTATCAATATCAATATTTCTGCCGATAACTCTCATCGCGTTAATATCTCGCGATGTATTTTCTGATAATAACTATAAAGTGTTACCGATATCCACATGTTTGGATCTCATAAAATAAAATCCATAATGGACGTGGTTGGAAATGTTGCTTTTTTTCTTCACTACTACTATTATTATTATTATTATTATTATTATTATTATTTTATTCAGCGGCATTTCTCATATTGTAAATAATATTCAGGATATCGCATCAATTTAATCCTTACGGAGGTACACCCTCGTGGTACATTTATACTATCAGATTTAAGTGATCGGACGTTCGAGGAATTTATACATCACCTTCTTAAATATACACATGGACTTACGTGTGTCTGTGTCCGAGTGTATAAAGGCGTGTAAATCGACGATATATGCTCGTATTACTGTAACGAACGATTCCAGCTCTTCATGTATGCTCTCCTTGCTCCCCCCCTCTCTCCGTCTTTATTTTTCTGTCCTTATGGTTCAACTCGTGCATGATATTAATACAGATAGTACCGATACGACACGGCAAGCACACCTGCTCAGAGACCAACGCATTTCTCGGCTCCATCGCAACCAAGCTCCAGAGAATCCGCGACTATAATTTATTCCGAGCTTTACACGTTGTGCTTCCCTACGCGGTCATGTGCGCGAGAGTCTTCGCATCTTTTTGCACCTTATACATTTTTTATTCTCTTTTTTCTTCATTTTCCCGACATCTACAGGGTGTCTTGGTCGATATTAAAATTCTGTCGCAACGGAAAATACGATTCGCAGTGAGAGAAGACAAAAGTCTTTGTATTTTATATGAAGGACCATTCGAAAGTATAAATTTGACCTTCACTGACACTTTCAAGGTCAAATGAAGGTCAAAATTATCTTTTTTAACCTTGATGGCCATTTCTTATGACAGATTCTTATAACCCGTCCAAAGAGCGCTTCCAAACACTACAATCAAATGTTTTTTGGTACAGTATTTCTTCTTTTATGATGATTTTAATGCCGTCGATTGGACACCCTGTATATTTATCCCCAGAAGCAGCCCATTTCTTCCTTCTTGTATCAACAACAGGATGTCATGAATCTTCGTTCTCTCGTAATTCGTATCTTAAAGTGTCGAAGAAATGAGGAAGTAAAAAAAAAAAAAGAAATACAGAAGAAAAACGTCAAAAAATACATGGTCGTTATGATTGTAAGCATAATGCGAGATTACCCCTTGATACGAAAGTAATTATACTCCACTCAGAAAACGTGATTCCCCAACGAATATCGCAGAAGAGTAAATGCCTCTGTTTCCTTCGAGATAGGCTTTACTTTTCTTATTACTTCGTGGCTATCACGTTTAATCGCTCCTTTTGCCGAGGGTACATGTGATACGTCTTGTCTCGGAGATGATGAAGAAATAAATGAAAAAAACATTATATTTTACGAGAACAGCTAAAAAGTACAACGATACAAAAATAATCTTGAAATTGCTGTTATCTTATCAAAATTATTCATTTATTTATTTATTTATTTTTGTTTCTTATTTTTCCTCCTCGTTTTTACGAGCCAATCCCATCGCTTGGAGCTCGTTCGATTTTTAAGGCCCAATTGCATCGAATTCTTACGAGGCCGAAAGAAAAGTTTGGAAAATTTAGCTGATTTCGAAGGCTACACTTTTTTTTACTAAGTTTCAGTTGCTTAGCACCATCAGAAACTCAAAAAAAAACTGCCTCCTGCTAAGCGGTCACCCAACCAAGTATTGACCTCGCCCAGAGCTGCTTAACTTTAGTGATCGCGCCTCCGTCTCGCTGTGGGTTGGAAAAATTCAAATAAATATATTTTTCGAATGCAATTAACATATTAAATGACGAAGAAAATAAAAATGGAATAAAAATTGTATTTTTTTCATGGGACATGATGAGAAGACTATTTTTCGAGCTTTGGGACGTAAGCGATAAAAATGGTGGAATTCGTGACGGTGGGGATGGTTGGGAGGTAAAAAGGAGTTATTCGGATGAAATGTAATAACGCAGCGAGACGATGAATTTGCGAATTCCACGTGGCGAGTTTCATGCGACCGAGGAATCGGTAAAATTCATGCGGGTTTTATGAAAGATGAAAAGGATGACGAATGATGCCGAAGACCACCACCGCGCGGTTACACAGCAAACGGAAGAGCATCGAACGAGCTCATTACAGATTAAATTCTTCGGTTATGGTCCATTTGGGGCAGCGATGAAACAAGTAGAAATAGACATCAACTTCCACCCCCTCCCGCTGCCCTCCTCCTCCGCCATTTGCCTCCTCATCCCATGAGGCAAGTTTCCATTCTTGAGCAATTTCAGAGTAAACACTTCTAAGAAGTGAGAGATGGACACCACGAGTTTCTTGGGATGGATAATTAGATAGTGACGACTCCTCAGAAGCTCCCAAGAGCCCCCCTGCCCCCTCCCCTTCCCCCTCATCGCTTCCTATCCACCGCCATTTTCTTTTTTTTCTTCATTTAACATCATTCGTCTCTTTGATCGTGTATAACTTTACTTTCCTCATCTTCTTATCCCTCGAGCTCTCGTCCTCCGATGGCTCTTCACATGGACCCACTACTTCCGTTGTGGCTAATTGATTCGACGGATCATTGTGTACACATCGTTCGAGAGTTTACACAGTGATTAAGTCCCCGTCGTACTTCATACTCGTACTCAAGATCCATTAAAAAAGATTCATTTAGTGTGTTTCCATCAAAAGAGACGATAAATACTTGCAGTTTGATTTTTTAGGTTAGAAATTACGCGGACTTTTTGGCGGGAGTTTTTACTTTTGATTTTTTCATCAAGAGCTTTTAATTACTTGGGGGAACTTGGGCAATTGCTTGAAAATATCGTTTAACCGGCGTCTGGACCCAAAATTATTATTATTCGATAAGAAAATAAAGGAATAATAGCTTTTTTAGAAATGTGCTCATTCAAATTAATCGAACTATCGAAACTACTCGATGGGGGCCAACTTCGCACCGTGGACTCTGTCCCAATGGGACAATGGGAATAGGAATAATCGGAAAAAACTATACATTTTAATCTCATTTTGGAAAATAAAAATAAAAATAATAATAATTTCAATACCAATCAAGCGAAATTCGTAAGAGAAAAAAAATGTAATCGCGAAACATCATAGAAAATAGAAATAATGATTTATATATGCGTGAATATCTGTATATGCTTGTGGTAAAAAGACGATGAAGAACGTGAAGGGGGGGAGATACGAAGCCGGCCACGAGGTCCGCCATTATGGTTCCGTTCTTTTATTTTTACTTGGCTACGCCCGAGGCAGCATCTTAACAACTTAATTTCTGACGATAGAAAGAGGGAGTGAGAGGGTCGTAAGGCAAAAGCTGAAGAGAGAGTGAGAAAGGAAAACATATTGCTTTTTCTCTTTCGTCCTCCCTGGGGACCGCGTGCACGAGAAAGAAAGCGAAAAGAAGAAGGAGACGAAGATGCCAAAGTGGAGAGGGACGGAGCAAAACGTAAACCCCTTACAGAATTTTTTTTTTTTTTTTTTTTTTTAATATTATTTTTACTAATTTCTGTCGTTCTCCTTTCTTCTTTCTCTGAATGGCGTCGCTTCATCCGCTCTTCTTTATCTTTCTTTCCAACGTTCTTTCTACACCTCTCCCCGCCGACGTAGCCTCCTTTTACTTCTGTCTCTTTTACATCTTTTTCATTTTATACAGCTGGCACTCTTCGAAGGAAGAATAAAAAGCCTCGGATCGTACACAAACCACGTTAATTCATCTTTTGTGCAAATTTTACCATGGAAACTTTTGATGCACTAATTATGCAATAATTTTTATCATTATAACAAATATTTACACATTTTTTAAAATTTTAATAACAAAAATGACAACGAAATGTCCCAGATTGATTAAATAATGTTTTTTTAATATAAAAAACAACAAAATTGACTAGAAACCAGAACAGCTTATATAGATCATGACCCTGCGCCCCGTTGACGCGAAAGCGCTCGGTGCCTCGCCATCTAGCGGCTATTTCGTGAAGCTCATTGTGTTTTCAAGTCGTAAGCGATTCTTTGACCTAAAAAATGTCATTTTTACTAAAATATAAGCGAATTGACTTAAATTTTTCGATTCCTCGAACAAGATTTAATGTTCGAAGTCTATGATAAAAGCTTTTACAAAAATAAATTATTTTTTCCCACTTCTCCGAGTCCCGGATTAGTGGTTTCGTAATTTCTTTATTTTTCCTAATCGTGTGTCAGCAAATCCAACACAAAAGAGTTGAGACCCTCAGGAGGTTCTATCAGCCCCGAAGCGAGTAGTTTTTTTTTCGGTTGAATCTTTGTAGCGTAAGGTAAAAATCGTCACGGACCTAATGCCTGGACAAGGACGCGAGTCTACTGTTGAGGTGCACGCCCTTTCGTGGTATTTTTTTTTTGTTTTTTTTTTTTTCTCAACATGAGAATAAATAAAGCAACTCTATGGCGCAGGTGTTGTCACGCAGCTTTTCGTTACAGTACAAAACAAATGTTTCGCCTTTGTATACGCTCGACCGCAGAAGCAAAAACATGATGATCGTCAGAAAATCCGAGTCTTCGTCGTGTACAACTGGCCCACGAAGTCCGTTCAGTATTTCTCATTCAAAGAGCCTTCTAAGAGTGCTCAGCAGGATTGCCAACACTCGAAAAAATGGTCTTTCGATCCTTAACCTCAATTAAAAAGTGATAAACAGTCCATTTGATCGAACGGTCATGGATGTGATCAAAATTTCAAGTTTCATTCGCTATTTAACCTCAAAATCAACATTGAAGGTCAAACTCAGATTTGCCGACGAAGACTCGAGGACGTACCTCGTTGTACGTAACGCCATGAGCCACGGAGTTCAAGGTCAAACTTAGCTCATGACCTTAACTATCCCGTGACCCCGCGACCTCTACGACTGACCTTGACTGAAAAATGATGTTTAAACTCGAAATTTGACCTCAACTAACTGCCCAAACTTACCAAATCGCATGAAAAAATTCATTTTTCATTAGATCGCAATTCACGCTACAATTTGAGGCTCGAATTTTCACAAACAGTTGCCAGCAGAATTGGAGGCTTGAAATCGCGTCAGCACAACATAAATTTAATCTATATATGTATATATACGTGCGTGTTTAACACAGAAGACAGTACATCCCTATCCCATGTTGGTTCGACCTCGAAACCAGTTCCAAGATGTTTGGAGCGAGAGGAGAGAAGCGTGCAGTACCTCAAAGAGCGGGAAAGCTTCTGTCTCGCTTGGGACGAAGTGGCTCGGGAGAGAAAAGTATGGATAATCGGGAGGGTAGAAAAGGAACGATGACGAAAGAGCTGGAGAAAAAAAAGGGAGGGAGAGAAAAGAGAGGAAATAAAGAGGAAAAAAGAGAGCAAGGGAGAAAGAGTTATAGAAAGACGAACTCGGACGAGATATATGCCTGCGAGAATGAAAGGAGAACTTGGAAAAAAAAAAAAAAAAAAATGGAAGGAAGATACGAGAAGGCGGGAGCTCTGGTGGGGGACGAAGAGAGGGGACGGACTGGTCCAGCACGTCTTCATTAGTCCCAGCATCCCGGTCGGATCAATGGCGTAGCAAACCATTGTCGTGGTTATTTTCATATTTTATCAAATCGTAATTTATTTTTTGAATTTTTCGAATTTTTTTATATTTTTTTATTACAAATTTTGTCGTATGGCTAATTAAATAAGAAATCGAAAGAAAAATAAAAAAGATTTTACTTCGAATTGACGTTTTTTTTCGAACACCTTTTTCCATCGATTCGATTTTTTTAAATGTTTAGTCGAATTAAAAAAAAAAAAAAACGACACCGGAAGTGTGTTAATTTTCAGTCGTTTGTCCATCGACGTTTTTTTCAAAACTTTGCAGATTCCAAGAAAGTTTTTTATTACCTAAATAATAATTAAAAAAAAAAAAAAAAAAAAAACACAATAAAAAAAATACACTCGCGTAGAAACGTTGACTATTATGGGCGACCGTTAATTTCACACGCTTAGACTTTTGCCGAACGACATAAATTTTCAAAAAACTCCGCCTCCCTAAATAATCCTCGCCTACGTATCTTCGCTTATTTAAGTCTCGGCGTCTTAAGTGTCAAGATATACGGTTAGTGCTTATCGAATAAACATAATAATCTGTACTTATTTTTATTTATCGTTTCGTACTATAAAAAATTGTTGAAAATATTTATTTAATTTATTTATATTAACTATAAAAATGTTTCCGTCATTATTATTATTTTTTTTTTTATTTTTTTTTCGTAAATTCATAAAATAATGTATAAAAAAAATTAAAAAATAATAAAAAATGCGAATAAAATAATGCCAATATTTTTTTTCGCCTATTTTCTCACCCTGCATGTATTTTTATTTATATTTCGCATATACACTCACATTTTTTTGAATATATATATAGGCGTGTCAAAAATCGGTTGAACTCGTTTGTGGTGAACGCGACCGAACTGTACGAGGATAATTATAATGATTTGCGGCTGACGTCGGACGTCTTTGATCTCTTCGAGGCATCGGCACAGGCGATGCGAGAAATAGCTTTTGCATATATATCTATATTTATACATATTTATATAGATATTTTATTTTACAGTCCTTTTTTTCTTCTTATTCTCCCTCTTTCTTTAACGTTGTTCGGCATGGACGTCGCCACTAAATTTTTTTGGCTAACACACGCCGACAAGCTCAATATACTAACGACCATCCCCCCCCCCTCCCTCCCCCACTCGTCCTCCTCCTCCTTCTCTTTGATCAAACCTTTGCAACCTTAGATATTTCAATTTCTATATTTCGATAATATTCCCAATCAACATAGCTGTTAAATCATTTCTGTTCACCACGAATTACACATGTTTCTCTGACTAATATTTCAGTCAATCTGAATTTTCGAACTTGATGATTGGATACCATTTTTTTTTGGTATTTTATCGTCTCGAAAACTCCATAAAAACTGATTTTTAATATGCATTCACATTTTTTTGTTTTACCTAAAAAGGAATTACTGATTTATTTAATTCTGACGATTTTTTTTGAAAATTAAAAAAAAAAGAATAAAAATTTTGCAGATATTTTTATGAAATAATTCAATATTGGTAATACAAATTTTTCTGAGGAATCAAATAAACTGTTTCTGGAAAATCACTTTCTTGACTAGAAGGAAAAAAAAAAAATTACAATATTTTAGAAAATTAAGGAGGGTGTTTTACAGAATAAAAATAAGTCGATTGTTTATTTTTTAAATATTTATATTTTTTTTAAATAATTGTTGATAAATTTGTGATAATTTTGTCAGAGAAAAATGTGGTGACGATTGGAAAAAACAAAAGAAAAAATATCAAAATAGGAAAATGAATAAGGCTGAGGAAAATAATAGTGTAAAAAATAATAATTCCAATCGAATGAAATTTTTTGATACGTTTATTCTTTCTTTCCAAACAATTTTACAACATTTTGACAATATCACGTATTTCCAATGGACCAAAATATAACTATTTTTATTTTCTCAAATCGCCGGAAATTTGTAACCAGAAATATAATCCTGAAGAGAGAAAAGTCGGTGAAAAATATGGCCTAACTGGTTGTTCGGTATTATCGTTTATTTATATATATATATATTTTTTTTTTCTTGTATAACATTTGAATTGTTTTATTTTTGCATTGAGTATTGAACCGAGAATTCGTTTTCTTGAACAGGATTCTCGTATCTATTTTCGTCTGATTTTCGATTTAAATGATTTCAAAGTTTTTCGTACGAAGATCGCGCTCTGTCAAATTAATTCAGTGAAAAATAATCAGAAACATTTTTCCAACATTTTTTTAAATCCAAAAACGAAAAAACTGTGCAATGGTTTTTTTTTTCGAGATCGGACGATTTTTCTATTTGCATTTGTACAATTTTTTTTTCTTCGTTTTTATTTTACGTCTGTTGTGATTGTTTGAGAATAAAATTTTCAATTTCTTAGCATCTCGTCAGGTCCCAAATTTTTTTTTTTCATTTCCCTTTTGAATTTTCAAGTTGATAGATTTTTCCGTATCTTTGAAGTCACAATAATGCCATCAGTAATGCCCGGAAGGTATTTTGTTCGGTTTCGTAACGAAGGTTGTTTTTTTTTTGCTTTTATTGATTGTAATTATTGATTTTTTTTGTGTTTTTTAACTTTGATGATTTTTTTTTCTTTCGTGGAGATTTTTTCACATTTTAGTTCATTTTTGTGTCGAAAAAAACTCACAGAAATCGTATTGGAATATTTGCTTAAATGTCGTAATACTAAAACATCGATCAAGATATTTTTTTGGGTTTTGTTTTTGTTTTTTTGTTATTTTTTTTTCATATTTAATTTACTGTATGTATAATTTTTTTTAGTACCTGAATCGATTACCTCGTTCGAACCATTTTTATTTTGGTGGGTGGTTAATTTATTGATTTGTTTTTTTGTTTTTTTTTTTATTGTCCATGACAAAAATATTATACAAGATGATTAATTTTTTTTATCATCGGATAAACTGCGGATATTTTTGTTTGTTTGTTATCACGGTTTACATCAAAATAGTTACAGTTTAGATTTCATTGTTGAGTTTTTATTTCGGGATCGCAGAATTTTTTTAATTCATTTTTTTTTTTTTTTGTTACTTTCAATTATTTTAGACTAAAAGGCTGTTGCTGATTTTTTCCGTAACTTAAATACTAACATTCGACTGAGTAATTATGCGTTTGTGTTTCATTTCATTTTGGAAAATGCAGTCCTTCCAATCGTTGGCAAAGGAACTTTAGTTTTGGCATCAGTTTTGGTGATTTTTTGGTTTTTCTTTCAAAATTATCCCGGCGTCTGAGTTGTTTTTTTTTTTTTTTTTTCAATCAAAAGTGCATAGTTTTTGGGTACGTGTCTTTTTTTTTTGATCCTCAATGTTACAGGATATTCGCAATTATTTTGGTTTTATATTTTTTTTCGTAATCTTACTTTTTGTTCGTTTCGTTTTTCTTGGCACTGAATTATATTTTTATTTCATGTAAATTGTATTTTTATTCGTTCTTGAGTTTTGGTGATTGGAGTTTTGAATACTTTTTTTTTTACCTAGGTTTTGTAAATTTTGGGGCTTGAAAATTTGGTTTTTGACTTGGATTTTTTTGAATATATGGTTTTTTTTCTCGTTGTAAACTCTTTTTAACTTCTCTTTTTTGAATGTTCGTTTAAAAATTATTGATTTTATGGTTTTTGGAATTTTCGATTATTTTTTTTTTCATCATATCACTTGGGCTTTTTGAATTTTTTCTAATCGAAAATTGCCTGTACTCGTAAATACGTATGGATCTTTTTTTTTGCTTTTGTGCGTTAACGCGCGTTTCTTCCAGACTATCTTTCCTTTCATTTTTTTTTTTTTTTTTTCATGAAATATTTGAGTTCTGCGCTGGAAAAAAAAAATATCAAGGAAAGATCGCATGGATCATGAAAACGCCGAGGGCTCGTGTGCGATTTGTGTGCGTGTTGTTTATCTCGATCGTTCTTCACGATTGAATTTTGATTTTTTATTTCTGTCATCGATTAATTCCTAGAAAAGTGGACTCGTCATTCTCGATTATATTTTGTTCACTAAATTTCCGTTTCTTTAATTTCCGGTATTTGTTAACGATCGCTTATTTTGTAGAGTACTTTTTTTTTTGCACATAATTTTCTCAATATTTTGTTTCGGTTTTCATGTGGTTTTTTATTTGTGAAAAGATAACATTTTTGGATTTGGCTCTTTAATGATTATGGAATGTTTTTTGCTAATTTTTTGTTTTATCGAATTAACGAGTCCGTTTTCTCAGGAGCCACGATGATTTTTTTTTTTTTTGGTTTTTTTTTGTTTTTATATCGATTTCGTTTGTATTGTTTTTAGTGACGGTTCCGAACGTTTCAATATTTCGGGCATTTTTCAGGATTTTTATATTTTTTGAGTTAAAAAAAATTTATTCGTTATTGTGGAATCGAAAAATAAGAGTTTTGAAAATTCGAAAACTTTTTTTGGTTGTGAATTGTGGTCATCAAGCTTTGTGAGCAATGGATCAATTTATCCAGTTTTTTTTTCAGGATTTGGAAATATATTACAGATGCATCAGGTACCAAATTTCTTTTTTTTTTTAGCCTCTTCGGTTATCTGCCTCGTATAACTGTCTATTTTTGTAGAATAGTAAAAATATCATTTTCGTTTGTTTGTGTAGCAATGAAGCAAACTTGAAATAATATTCCATCGTTTTTTTTTAAATTGATTTTTAAAAAAACGTTCAAAGAGTTGAGCAAAAGGGATTTTTGAATTTCGAACTATTAAACATCGTAATAAAATAAATGAAGAAAAATTGATGAATTATTTTGAAAATGAGGTGGTCATTTTGAAATTATTTGTTTCTCTTATTTTTTTTTTTTTTCGTTTACTAACAACAGTCAATCAACAATATTAAGAAATTATAGAATTTTATTTGAAAAACTTTGAGACTTCAGTGAAAATTTCGTGGAACCCTCTTTTTGACAATTCAGAGATTTTTATCAGTTTACTAAACCTCCAGGAAGTTTGTTTTTGTGCATAAACATCTGTCGAATAATTCAATCGGCAAAAAAATGGAATTTTATTGCTTTTACTGAGATCAATTGATTTTTATTTTTGCACTGATTTCACAGCCTCGATCATTTGAAATTTGTGCTAAATTTTTTTAAATCTTGAACTTGAGCATTGAAACTTCTGACAAAATGTATTTATTATGAAATAAAATAAAATTTCGATTCGTTAATTTTTGAAATATTTTATAAATTATATTCGACACCAATAACAGGTTTTAAAGGGGAAAAAAAATACAGATGGCTTTGAGATTTTGGAGGGGTTCCAAAGTGACAGAAAAAATGCGAAATTTAGAGGTTTTTCAAAATCTCGAGCAACCACCAATTTATCTGGTAAATTTGGGTGAAATTTTGAACAGTAAATATTCTGTTAGTAAAGTTTTGATAAAATAACAAATTCATTTACGAAAATATGCATCAAAAATACGTTAAAAACTTTTTTTTTCATCAAAAAGTCACTTTCTCTTTATTTTTCGTTGAAAAAACTCTCTGGAATTGAATAAAACTGCAATTAATTAGATGGAAGTTTGATTAAATTAATTAACGCGGTTTTATGTGATTACTGGCACTGTCCCAAGTTCCGAAAGGTACGAATACTTTGGATTATTGTTTGTTCGTGTTTTGAATTGTGATAAATAAATGAAAATAAGTGTCCCTGTTAAAAATCGGTATTTAGACGTTGATATTTTTTGCTTAATTTGTTAGAGCCATTATTTATAGCCGTCGTTAATTGTCGAAATAAAATTTCGTTCTTGTAGTCAGCTCGGTCACGTGATTATTCATTTTTCTTCATTTATTATTTTCATTACTGTTCTTAATTTTTGGCTCATTCGGTTTATTCGGACGAGATCGAATTTCCAGACTCTGTTCGGTCCGATTTCCGAGACGTAAAGTTCAGTGCCATTTGGTGATATGGCCATTGCGTGAGGATTCGTGAATGGCTATAAAAAAAAAAAAAAATTGAAAAAAAGTCATTGAATTAATAAAAAATATGATTTTTGACGAAAAATCTTCTTTTTTTTTCTTCAAAATACTTTTTTTTAAATTTAACATCATTTTTTATCTCACCCCGGATGTTGGCCCCCAATGGCTATCGATCGTCTCTGTTTTGGGGTTCATTATAAATCCTTGAACTGGTATCAATGGTGACGTAGGACCATTCACAGCGTACACGGTATTACCTAAAAGTGAGGAATAAATTTACGAAAAAACTCGATTAAAAAACAAAAAGTGTTTATTTAAAACCATTTTTATTGCATATTAAAAATTAAATGATTAAAAAATATTCTAATAAAATGTACGATGATTAATTATTATTATTATTTAATCGATAAATTATTATAAAATTATGAACTAACCGTATGAAGCAATGGCGAAAACTCTGCCGAGATCGGGCTGCTGTATCGTGAGGGGTGGTCCACGTTTTTCCTCGCTGCCACCAATGCCCGCGTTCATACATATGACCCTCATATTCTCACGATCGGCGACGCAGATTTCACCCGACTCGAGAATCGTCACGCCATGGGGAATACGAAGTGCCATAAATTCTGTAATTTATAGTTAAAAATTATTGATAAAAATTCATCAATATTAATAAATAAAAGAAATAAACAAACAAAAATAGTAAATAATTAAAAGAATCAAACAAAATCAAATGCACGAATAAATCGACAGATAAATCGAATGATAAATCAATAAATAAATAATTTTATTATAAAATTGAATTGAAATTACCTCCTGGTTGTGGTATCCTGTCCAGTAAATTACCGGAGTAATCAAAAATCATGATCCTGTTGTTACAATAACCATCGGTAACGACGACCTCGCCGAATCTTGAGACTGCAACTGACGTCGGTTGACAGAAGTGATCCCTGTCGTTTCCTGGGACGAAGCTCTCACCCAGCACGAGATCCGGGACCGTCGAGCCACGTGAGAACTGTTGGAAAAATGTCAACTGATTAGAAGATAAAAATAATATCTGGTTGCCAATTTTTTCACAATTATTGACATTTAATTTCTGAAGAATAAAAAATGTCATAATTAATTGACATTTTTCAGCGTGAGGACTGACCCTAAAAACTTGATGCAGTGCGACGTCAGTGAGCCAGTAATTGCCATGATGGTCGACGTGCAGCCCATGTGGCAAGAAGAATATATTTGAACCCCAGCCACTCTCGACAACGCCAGTTGATGGATTCAGCGTTAAAATAGTGTCGAGAGGAATTGGCCCTCTAATGGCTTCAGTGTATTTGAAGTTCTCGTCAAAAGTGCTTCAAACGTAAATTTCAACAATTGACAAACAATAGGACGAGAGAAAAACGAGAATTCTGAGTTTTTTCCGGGCTGTGTCATTTATTATTGATAATTTGATGGTTTATCCGATCAGCGTCGATTGGTCATGAAATTCTGAAGATAAAAGTCCTTGGGCATTTTTCTCTCCGATGCTGCGTTCATGAGTTATTTATCAATTAGTGCAACAGCTAATCCGGCGCGTGAATCAGTAGAAGTGGGAGTGTCTAGCGTGGCGCGATGACGAACGCGCCTATCCGCTGCGCCTCAGGAGGCGGGGCCCGCTTCTCCCTCCCACGCTCCTTCGTAACGACGCACCAGATTTGCTGTTAACTAATTAATCGATATCTCGTGAACGGTTCGTCGGAGAGAAAAAGTTCTTCAAGCTTTTCTCTTCGAAATTTCGCGACCAACTCAACCAGACATTCTGCGTCCATGAAATTTCTATGCACCTTTTTATACACTCGATTTAGTGTTCCAAAAAACGTGAAAAACATGTTTCCAACGAAAAAAATCGATTTTCATGAACAACAAGTTAATGGGAAATACATTAATTTGGAAAATCACTTACTCCTGCGACCAGACTCGACCAGCACGATGGAAAATCACTGGTTTACCGGCAGGATCAACGGATATACCGCTGATTTGACCGATTTTCCTTGGTGAACACCACTTCTTGTTTTCCATTGGGAATAGTTCGCTTTCATTCTCTTCCCGTTCCTTTCGTGCTTGCTGCAATTAACACAACCATAAAATATTTTCATGACCCTAATTAACGAATAGATTAATTATTAATTAGGAAATGAAAATCGAAATATTTTACTGAATTATTCACGTTTTTTAAATCAAAAAATTATACATTATCATAACCACCGGAAAAATAACGAAAATCAATCAACCCAAACAGATAAAACGAGCTTACTGTGTTTTCACCGAGTCTAAAGCTCTCAAAGCTTATCAATGAATCATCAGGTGGTCAACCATATGTTACGGAAACTCGTCACAGCCCGCGAAGAAATATCAATGAAAAAAAAATTCTCGGCCAACAAAGTGAATTGACACTGAGTCCATGAATGTTTGAAACCTTCGTTGACACACTGGGTCACAATGACCCAGACTCATTTTGACTGAATTTTTACGCTGCACAAATATGAATCAGGATTGACGTAGGTCTGATGAACTACGTTCCGGGTCAAATTGACCCAGTGTGTATATTAATCAAAAAAAAATTCAAAAATTAAAAAAATTTACACTTACAGCAAAAGCTCTGAGTACTTTTTCGATGTTTTCCTCACTCGCGAAAACTGGCGGGAGAAGATACTCCTCTGAGGATAAAACGAACGTCAAACCGAACGCGAAAATCGGAAGCAACAGTTGGAATATTTTGAGTGCCATGTTGGATTTTGAAATTTTTCGTTAGCGGCCTCAAAGTATGTTCCGATGAGGTCGATGGTGACCTCTTATAGTGTCTCTTCAACTATCTGGCTCAGCTTCTGCGGGTCGTCGACGGTTCCTAGTGGATCAATAGAGCGCGCACGCGCTTTTCGATGTTTTTCCTATACATTCAATTTATATAACATTTATTTTCAACATATGAATATTTTTCATTGTTTTTTTTTTACAAATTTTTTTTCCCACAATGGTCTTTATTCATTTTTTATTTTTCTGTCATTTTTTTTTCTCCGATCGTAAAATTAAGACGAGTTCTGTGGAGAGTGAAAATTTGGTAAAAAATTATCGACCATTTGATTAAAGATATTGAAAGAATAAAAATTTGTACGAGCTTTGAAAAATAACGTACGTTTTTTTTTTTCTTCACAAAAAGTTGAAACTGAATAGTCGCTGAATCGAGAATAGTTGAGATTTTAATGAATTAGACAAAAAAAAAAAGATTTACACAGTGGTTATTTTTTTTTTTTTTAAGTTTTTTAAAACATTAATAAATTTAATTTGGTGGTCGGAGATTTGGTTAATCGAACTGGTCAATGATATACACTGATTTTTGTTGTCGTTCCTCTTGTTTTTGTTGTGATCCCTATTCAAAGCGTTTATTTTTGTTATTGTTTTTGGTTTTTTGTTTTTTCTTTTTTTTTTCAAATTTATTTCTCGATTTTTCGATTGTTCTTAAACGTCGAAATATAATTTGTTGATTATTTCTTTATTTCCCTGGTTTTATCGATTACGGAAGACCGGAGTGTTTTATAGATTTTTATTATCGTATTTTCGAAGCGCTACCGGAAGTCGCGTTTTTTTCTTTTCTTATTTGTTGTTTTTGTTCGGTTATTATTGTTTATTTATAGACAAACGTTCCAAAACAATGAGCTATTTTATTTTTATTTTATTGATCTGTACATTCGATTTGTTCTGTTTTAATTATTGTTTTTGCCATCGACCGGAAGTGTCTTTTTGTTTTGTTATGCGGACGTGCTGTTTTTTCGGATTTTTCTCGATTATTGTAGCAACCTACTTCGTATTTAATTCATTCAAACAAATTTTTTAACTCTGTTTCGTACTTTTTTTTGTTTTAATCTCGATGAGGGATTTGTTGTTGATTTTGTTTTAGTTTTTTCGGTTTTTTTCTTCGTAATATTATTGTTTTTGTATTTATTTTTGACGGATGCGAAAAAATGAATAAACGGAAACTGAATAATGGCAGTTGGGGAACAAACGTCGCCGTGGATTGTTCGTGACCAACTGCACTTGGTCCAGGATCTGCATCAAGGATCCTGGACGTTCTCTCTTGTACCAAAACCCCCTTCGGCCCCTTGTCGCGATCTTGGCTTGTTTCGTATCAATCAATAAAATTGCGCAGGTGTCTTGAACGCGGAAATGCACCAATTTTACATGCAGACAATTTATAAAATGTATGAAAAATCAATTTAATTTAACAATTACTTACATTTGGTTAAAAAAATTTGGAAAAATTAATAAAATGATTTTTGAAAACGAACTTTCTTTGAATTTCTGTTGATGGCTGGTTGCAAATTTTTACTGATTTCTTTTTGTCTATGTGGAGCTTCCTTTTTGAGGACGTTCGCGAGGCGCAGGACCAAAAATATCACTGCATTGTTTCAGGGAACGAGGGGCAGGGGAACCCGACCCGGAAGGGGTAAATATACCTTTTCCCAAGGACAAATGTCCGCTAATACGAAAACCGATCAATAGAGGTAAGTGAAATCTAGAAATAGACGAGGCCCGGGATCGTGACCGAATTATAATTGAATGTTTATTAATTTTTTTATTTCATGCAATTATATTGCCCCTGAACATTGTTTTCTTCTTAAATTTCCATGATTCTCATCACTTTTCATGGTTTTTCGATGGTTTTTGTAATTATTGATTTTTTGATGAACCGTTGATTGACACTGTACTTTTTTCTACGACAAAATTCCGATATTTAGATCATTTGACCCAGCCCACTTTGCAGGCCCATAACTTTCGGTGTAATTAATATTTTTTCACACATTTTTTTTCAAAATAATCGTACGACTTCCGACTAAGCGAATGGTCCATGGCTCAATGTCAGCAAAACATTAATTCCACTGTGCTTGAATAGTACAAGAAAAATGCAACTCTCGTTGGTGCCAAAAAGCGATTTTGGCTCGGATCAGAATGACTCCGAGTAAAAAGCTGAGAACTTTATCAATTCCGCCATTATTTTGTTGTATTTATTGCGTTATTAGTCTTTCTTTGACCGCAGACTTGAAACTTCGTTCTGAAGAATTTCCATTACAAATTTGAAGTGATTATATAAAAATTCAAAATACATTCCTTTTTTATTTTTTAAACGAAAACCACGTTGAGAAAAAAATTGAAAAAACTCTGTTCAATGTTTTGGAGTGCATCGAGTTTGTGAAAAAAAATTCCATTCCTATGTTCAGTAGAAAATGTTTTTTTTTTTTCATTTTTAAATGGAAAAGTACAGAATTCGAGGTTTTATTGATTTGTGCAATTAACAAACAATAATGTTCACTTTTTCTTACATTTTTGAATATTTCAGAAATTATCTTGAAAAAGAAAACCTCATATTTTTTTATGCATTCCTAGTTTATTAATAAATTAATTTAAAAAACCTGCAAAAAAAACTGGGTCAAATCATGTCTTTTTTCATTTTGTGGAATGTTTCAACGTTGCTGCGGAAAAAAGTGCAACGTAATGGATTAACAAGGAGGGTTGTAAATCGGGGATGAAAAAATAATTTCGAGATTAAATACAACAATAAATCAATTAAATTTTTTTATTTATTCCATTTCGTATACCCTCCAATTTATCTTACATTTTGAATAATATTAACAAATTTTATGAATGAATAATATATATTTTTTCAATCCATGGTCTGCTGCAGCCACTGACGTTGCATTTTCATGAATGCACAACAACTTTCGTTTCAAGCTCGTAGAATTTTTAATACTTCTATAAAGCTATTTTAAGGTAGAATAAAAATACGATTCTAAAGAAAAATTATCATTTGTTCGATTCATCGATCAATAATTAACTTTTAACGAAAGATTCGATTAGTTTCGACATTTTTAATCCGAGTTTATCCTCGAAGCTTAAAGTTCTCATGTATATTTACGAAATATTGTCAAGGATTAAAGTCTTTTTGCTAAATATATTTATTAATCTAATGTTAATTAACTAAATTACGTTGGATAATAAATTTAATTATTCTATCGATAGCAATAATGAGATTTGGAAGGAATCACAAAGACAACGTTTTGTTGGTCCAAGAATAGGACAGCAAACAATGTGTCAAGCGTACATTTAAATCGATAGATTAGCTCGCTATCGTGGCAATGTTTTTGATTTTTTTTTCTCTCTTTTTAGCTATGTCTAATTATAAGTAGAATATAATCGTTATCGTGGCCCTGCTAACCTTTGCATTTTTACGAATGAAAATTGGAAAAAAGAATTCAGAACGTATTTGTTACAAATAATGAAAAATTTCGATAAATTTTCAATAAATCGTAAAGGAATTTATCATTTTTTGGATAATTCAATAATTATAAAAGTTAATATTTTCATTATTACTTCATAAGGTATCAATGCATTGTAATATTTATAATTATTCATTGTTTATTGATAATCTTCGTTTTTTTTTTGTTTTTTTTTTCAATATTTAATCGAGTGGCAGTTTTCGTTGCATTTTTTTTTCTTCTACTTGTCGATTTCAAGTGCTATCGAAGTTTCCGGTTGCGTCCAAATGTACCCTGTTCGTGTCATGCTGCAATGAGCATCGTAATATCTTCCTGGCGCTCGACAATAAGACCATCGGGGACAACGGCAACGAAATTTACTGTGAAATTCTTCTTTGCAAACCTCGTTCCACCAACAAGTTCTCTGGAACGTAAAATATCACCGTAATTTGACAATTTCTTTGATAAAATTCGTTGGTAGCCAAAAATTTGACGTTAGCCAAAAAAATTTGATAAAAAAAAAAGAAAACAACGTTTGGCTCAAAAAATGTTGCTATCGGCAAATTTTTTTGGACAAAATTGTAATCGATCAATTTTTCTTTTACTTTTTCCGTCAATAGCGAATTTCATTTTTCACTTAAAAATACACTTTTCGCTACTTTTAACGATTATTAGTTATTTCATCCAACGAAATTCGATTTAAATTCGAACGATTAAAATTTCCTACTCCTCAAAACACAATTTTTTGATTTTTCAATAAAATAAAATCCTCAGCAGTTAATAAAAGTTGTAAATTATTGCCTCGTTGATCGTTTGCTATTTCGTCCAGTGAAATTTTCTCTTCCCCAAAACAAAATAGCAACAATTCGTTGCAACGAATTTGAGCTGTTTCAAAGTTCATTTTCAAGTGTCTCACCTCAGCCAAGTAACCTCTGACACTCTGATCGCTGTAATTTCGTTTCATAATGTTGTGACGTGTTTGTGCAGCAAAAACAGCACCAAACAAAGCTACGATTACGAAAAATCGCAGTATTGATCCATTCTGTAAAAAAATTTGGATTATTTATCCAATTATTAAATTTTTATTAAAATTATGTCATATGCCAAACAAATACATGACAAAAATAAACAAATCAATGAAAAAATTCAATTTACTACATTTTTAAATATCTTTTTAAAATACAAGTTCGTCAAACTTTGTTAAAAATGGCGTCATGCTTGTTGCACTTTTTTTTAGTGTGTATTTAATTTTCAATTTTTCAAAATCTCATTCATTTGTCTCAATTTTTATTTTTATTTAATCAACTAATGCAAAATTATTACAAACGATCCCAATTTTGCTTTTTTTTTTTTTTATTCTTTTAATCCTCGTCCGTAGACGTATTTTTCAATGAAATGCAACAGCTGTTATTTGCAACAGTTCGGTCGATCAATGAACGTGACGTAACGAATATACAAACAAATTCACACCCCTTAAACATGCCCATAGATCACTCACTTTGTCCGCCATTTCTTTTTCGAACAGCGGTCAATTGATTACTTTTCAAATACCTTAACTACATTTGAATATTAACTTTCGTCCTAAATGTTCTTATGGTACCATTCAATATCGCTTTATACGTGACGATGGATTCACGACAACACAAAACTTGCAAGGAGGAGAGTGTCCAAAGGGTTGCGGACATGCGTACTGCAGCTGAGAACGCAAGCCTGCATTTTACCCATTTTTTTAATACCCCATCGATTTTAGCACAAAATTTTAAAAAACATTTTTTTTGCACATTTTTTTCAATTTTTTTTATTGACTTTTCGATCATTTAAGATGAAGCATAAAAAAAGGTGGGTTGTGTCTGGTAATGTTGTCGATTAAATAATATGCGAGGTCGGTGAGGGAACGAGACGTTGCAACGAGTGAATTTGTCAATGTTTCTGAAGCTTGAATTTTTTTTCGAATTTTTTCAAATTTCTTGTTCATTTTTTTTCCTTGTGACATTAAATGCAAAAAGCTGTCGACAATGCGAGTGGACGAGAAAAAAATCCTTTCAGAATGACTTCGGGAGTTTATTTGACGATCAATGTGCATTTACAGACTTTTTTATTCTTCAATTTTTCACTCATATACTATTCGAATATTGATGGAAAAAGTTCGGAGCGCCACTGCTGTCATAAGAAGCAAGCGAGTAAAATTCTGTGACGAAATATTACAAATTCTGTCGGTGTTTTGTTATCTATAGTCGGTAAAACAGTTCCAGAACTTTAGGAATTCGTTCAATTAATTGGATAATGAATTGTGGTTTCGTGTTATTAAAGAATTTTTATTTTACGAAATTTGCCTCAAAGCTAGCCTCAAAACTTTCAATTTTCATGCTAACGAGGTTCGCAAGGCGTCTATTCGACCTGAAATCGGTTGTCGGTAAGGAAAATATTCGTTTTATCATTTTCCGGGTCATATTAACGTTGCCCACGGCGAGAATCTGCAATGCCGGCTGAGCAGAATTCCACAATATTCAATAGATTCCATTTCTTACCGCCACGACAAAACGACACAAAAAGAACCCCAGAAATTTCATAGCGTGTGTCCACTCAACGTGTCTGTCAGTCACCGTTGGCCGATTGACGTGACCTAACCCAACTTTTCGGCGTTTTCCACACGGGAACACCCGCATTTTTGAATACATCGTAATATTTTAGTAAAAAAAAATGGTTTTGTGTAACGTTGAGTGCGCGGAAAAAATTGCCCAATACTTGGGAGTGCCTGGACGGAAAATGTACATGTCGGAAAATAACGTAAGTGAATTTTTATGTTCTATGGTTATGGTTTCAAGTCACCGCATTGTAAACAACTCTATCTTTTTCTCCCTGTTTCGAATTATTCGGAAAATATTAAACTTGCAGAAAAAAACGTTCGGCCACATCGAAATTCGTAACTTCTACTCGAAGTAAAAAATGCTCAAAAAATTCACACAAACAGATGTGTCCAAGGCTCACAAAAAGCTGTCAATTCAAAACTGACGAGTATTCAACCTCGGAAGAAACAATTCATCAAATTTTTTTTTAATCTAATTAATACGAACTTCGTAATTGACCCAATAAAAAACGTCTTTCAATCGATTTTAACTTACAGTTGTCGTGGAAAATATGACTAATGAAAAACCTTCTAAAAAACTTTCAATTGATTTAAAAAATTCGAACGATAAAAATGACATCGATTTAATTTTTCGAATATAATAGATCGTCGCTTCGGATAATGTGGTTAAAAATCAAACGGTCGAAGGCTTCAGCACGATTGTTCAGGCTTTAGTTGGCGATTCGAAAAATCACGATGTCCTTGGAAAAAATAAGATAGAGCAGGCTCTGACGAAACAGTGGCTTGAATACATTGTTTTGTACCTAAATTATGGCGACATTCCTGCCAACTCGAGAAAAATACTAAAGGTATTGACAAAAAGAGCGTGATGCCTGAAAATTTTTTTTTCACCGCTTTTTTCTGAAGAATTCAAAATTAGATGCAATTTTTTTGAATCGTACTTTTCAGGAGCTCAATGGGGTCCTTCAAAAAAGCACGTACATTTGCGGGACAAATTTAACGATCGCGGACATCGTACTTTTCTATACTCTCCATCCCATTATGGTAAAAAAATGACGTTCAAACATTTTTTTATCGAAATCATAGAAAGATCGTAGAAATTTCAAAATAAAGTTGTATTCAATTTGTTTTTTTTTCTGCAGAATAATTTAACTTACCAGGAAAAAGCCCAATACGTCAATGTCTCAAGATGGTTCGATAACGTCCAGCAGAACGAGAGTCTTCGACAAAAATTGAATCTCATTAATTTCGATTTGATGCATTTATACCTGTAAGCGAAATGAATAAAAAAAAACACTTTCATGTGCAAAAATTTGTGTATATTCCATTTATTTGATTTTTCAAATGGACGAAAATGTACAATTACAAAATAAATATTCTTATTCCACTTTTTCGATCTAATCAATTAGTTTGAATTTTGCACGAAACGATTGCTATCGATTCGTCGCTATCTAATGTTTTTCGTAACAGATTCGAATGAAAAAAAAAGGAAAAAAAAGAAAAGAAAACAATTCCAAGTACAGGATAATCCGATTCGAAAACTTATCACATCAAAAAATGGTACAATCGAAGAATCTAAAAAATTAGCTAATTCTGGTTATAAATCTTTTTTTTTTATGTATCCAAAATATATTGATCGTAGAATTTATATAACTTGGATGAATGTTTAAAAATGAGCAGGCTTATACAAATCTAATAAATTGAATCTCGTCAAGAGTTATTTTTCTCGTAAGAAGTGTCAGGTAAAAGGTTTCGAATCGATCGAATCAATAGACACGCGTAAATATACAGACATATTGAATCGCGAAAACAATAACGATAAAGAATCGCGAGAACAAAATGTGTTTATTCTTAATTCACTTTCATTTTGTATGATATATATTGTCCATGGTTCAACGTAAAAATGTTCATTTACGAACACATGTAAAACAATTACCACCGAAAACATGATCTTTTCCGTCTTTATATCGACATTTTTGTTTTTTTTTTTATATATTTGCTGTTTACAGAATACATTGACACGTGGTTCTCGGAGTAGTATATAGAAAAAATAGTTCGATACAATTCATGATTAATCTGGGCAGATAAAATGATCCTATTAATTTTAATTCTCACTCGCAACAACTTTCAAAATTTGATTGTTGGATTCTCACGAGAGTAGTCCACGCGTATTACATTCTATTCTATTTTTATTTATTTTCTTTAACATTCAATTATATTTTCGTCAGGTTCGATAATTAAATATTACGATTAATCTATCAACTGTTACAATTATGATATTTAAAAAACAGATAATAACGGAAATAACGTTTAAGAAAAATAAAAATATCTTCATTCGCTGCGTATCGTCCGCGTGTTCAACGTTCAAGGGGCTGCTGTGAGACTTTTGATTAACAGTACATTTTTTAATTAGTATTCACAAGACCCGTTTCTTTTTCGATCAGTTGAATCATGAATAGAAATATCGCAAGTTTGTATTATTCGGAACTTTTTTTCTCGATGATTGTACTTAATTCTACAGAGTGGTCCATTTTAAGTAGAATATTTGTCTTATTCGTAGTTTTGGCGGGTCTATTTAATGAATTAATTAAGTAAGTTATTAAGTTATTCAATGAGTCGTTGATCTAAACTATTTGAACGAGTTCATTAGCGCATTAACTAAATTTGCCAATTGATATTTAATTATCCAAAAAATTCATATAACTAGCTGAGCCAATCGGCTGGTTGATTGATTGACGAATGGGATTAATCAAATCAAATTAACCGATGAATAATTATCAGCCAAATTGGCATAATTACATAAACCAATCAACATCTTAATGAAATTTGCTTAAAAATAAAATTTCAAGCTTTCTCATCGGCTTCTCGGATGGCCTTAAATATTATTATGCCCCATCGTTATTACCGACAAATTAAAATTAACGGAATTCCCTCAAAAGTATCATCGCGCGCTCGTCATTAATTCAACCTCCAAGAGAACCTGAAGGTGCAAAAGTGAAAGAAAAATTGTTTTTTTTTTTTTCTGCATTTTAAAAGAGTCGTTTTTCATATGAGAAAAGACTGTGAACATTTCCTTCCTGTTGCGCCGAATGAGTGCGTCTCTCGAACTTTAATTCCCCGGAGACCATCAACGACCTCAAAGCCGAGAGTGACCTTGCGCCGATGTCTTGACATCCGTGTTTGATGCCGCATTGAAGATAGGGCAGGAATTTAAGAACGCTGCCTTTGTCGACGATGGAACCGCTGACGCCTTGAGCGACCTTGATCTTGTCGATCTCGTTGTGGAAGTAACGATCCATCGCTGAGCCTTTAGCGTCCTTGCGATTCATCGCTTCGAGGGATCCCATTCCACGATATTTCTTCAGGCGAACACCATCGCTGAAAAAGTATTCACCAGGTGCTTCCGAAGTGCCGGCCAGCAGGGAACCCATCATAACTGTGCTCGCCCCCAAACTTAGTCCCTTAATGATGTGGCCTATCGACTGGATGCCACCATCGGCGATAACTGGCACTCCGCGCTGTCGGGCGTATTGGGAAACCCTGTAAACCGCTGTAGCTTGGGGTCTTCCAACTGCCATCACCTCTTGCGTTATGCATATCGATCCCGAGCCCATACCAACCCTCAGACCATCGGCTCCGGCGTTAATCAAATCACTGGCGGCTGGTATCGTCACCACGTTACCCGCGATTACTTGCAGTTCTGGATACTCGCTTTTAATGTGCTTTATCATTTTTATTTGATAGATCGAACGTCCCTGCGACGAATCCAACACGACAACATCCACCCCCGCCGCCGCCAACAACTTCAATCTCTCCTTGTCCGATTCCCTCGTCCCGATCGCTGCTCCAACCAACAACTGCTTGTTCGCGTCTTTACTCGCGATCGGGTAACTACGATTTTTCTTCAAATCCGTACGCGCCATCAATGACACCAATTCTCCTTTGTCATTGACTATCGGTAATTTGCCTTTTTTTGACTTTTCCAATATCGTGTTCGCCTCCTGCAACGTCACACCCGACTTTGCTGTTATTAAACTCTCCAAATGAGTCATCACGTTATCCAACTTCAAATTCTGCTGGTTACTCGTGTCCTCCAGAAAATCTATGTCCCTTGACGTCACTATTCCCACTAACTTTCCACCTATTTTTCCCGTCTCCGTTATTGGCACTCCCGAAAAACCGTGCTCTGCTTTTACGCTCAATACGTCACCCACCGTATGATTCGGTGATAACACCACCGGGTCTCTGATGAATCCGTGCTTGTATTTTTTTACCTGGAAGTCCAAGAAGTTCGGTGTTGTTGGTTATTGTTTTTTGTGGATTTTAGAGCGGATGCTGTGCTAGGGATTTTCAGGGTTTAGACGTTTTTTAAATTCGTTAATCATAGCAATTTTATGTGTTCATAATTTCCAAGTTTTCATTGTTGAACAGAGTTCGACATTAATTTTTAGTGGGGCTACGATAATTTGACCCTTTTTTCGCGATCTAACAGGTCGGGGAGCAAAAAAAAATTTGAATTTTTTTTTTGGAAAGTTGATAACCTTTTTTTCTAATGTTAATTATTTTCGAAATTGGCTTCTTTTCGTTTTTTCTTCTCTCTGCTCGCGATTCACTCGAAATTTGGCACGCGGGGATTTTTCAAGTCGAAATTTACAAATTAAAAATATTTCTTTTCATTTTTTTACAAAAAAATACCATCGTACGATAAATTTTGAATAAATTCTGTCAATTTCTTCAGAGTTTATTGAATGTGTAAACAAAGTTACTATTTCAATGTTTATAATAGTGGTTTGATAAAAAATGATTCAAGAAAAATTAAAAGTACAAAATTCAATTAATTATTTACATGCAGTAGTTTTGCAATTAGCCAAAATGACTGCTTAGGTTTTTTTTTCGAAATATGCAGTCAATCAGAATTGAAATACTGCAAAAACAATGAGGGGGGACACAACGTAAGTCAGACTATGGCTCAAAGGGGTTAAAAGCCTAACATTATTGGACTGTGCATTCTCATTCTTGAATTCGTTGTAATTGAATGTAAGTGATGGAATTTACGCGAGAATAACATGGAAAAAGACTTTTTTTTTTCGTTTTTTTTTTTCAAGGAAGAAAATAATACAAAGCGTGGTACTCGAATCGTTTTATTTTTCGTAATCTTAAGATTTCTTAGGAAAAAAAACAAAATAATCATTGCGAATGATAATCATTACGATCCCTGGTTGAGGATTGATTTTTTCATAAAAATAAAAATCTTATTCTTTCATAAATTCCTGTAAAGCAACTGGAAACTCAATTCAAAGGACGTGGATCGTAGAATTAATCAAATAAATATAATTTAATCGAGAAAATTGATTCTAAAGATAACATCAATCTTCCTGACAAATGAGAACAAACGTCTCCGCCTTGAGGGCTCAACGAAGTTCAATTCGATTGATCGGAATTAATCGAGAGCCGGTTATAAATATTCTGTCAATTAAAAGAACTTTTTTGCATTCTTGTTTGTCAGGAAAATCCATAAGAAAATTCTTGCCACGGGAATCTTGCGATTATCAAAACGACAATGGAACATTTTCACGATCTTCATTGAAAAAAAAGTTACGTGTAATCGATAGCAAAAAAAATATCGAAATTTCGCTCAACTTCGAAGCTTCATTGATTTGACTTTCAAAACCCTCTCTTACGTTCGTAGCCGAATTGAATCAAAAGTTTCTTTATGTTTCACAGCGATATTTAGAACTCGAAAACTAAGATTGATTTTTCAAAATGGAGAATGGAAAATGGCAAATAGTGGCTAATTTAGCAAAAAAAGAAAAAGATTCCAATATTTCTCGCTTTTTTAAACTATTTTTTCTCACTTTGTTACCGGTTCGAACGAAAAATCCCCTTAATTTTTCATTTTCGTTTGAATTATTTATATTTCGTCTGTCCCTTCGAATCGAATATTAAAAAAAAAAAAAAAGTTCTAGTATCGTTCATTGATACATCGTTCAATATCGAAATATTTCGGAAAATGACAATTTCAAACAATTTGTCATTAACATCTCATAAGATTTGTCTCTTGAAATTTAATCCGCGAGAAAAATTGTAACGATTTTAATAATCGAAAAGAAAAAGGTTCAGAGAAATATTTTTTGGTCGTACTCGAAAGTCGAGAGCGCTTGAGATAGCACAAAAAATGACAAAATTTCAGCAGTATCGAAATTGCTAAGAGTCACGGAATAGATAAAATGATATAGAGAGCGGTTCTGATATTGTTATTGTTCTCGTGGCGCGCTTGCGTGCTTAGCAGCAACATTGGCTATGATTATTTCTTTATTTGCGGGGGAAAATCACGAGAGGAATAAAAAAGTAATGTAAATGTTAAATATTGTGTGTCTTACCTTGTGAACTTCGTTGGCCTGATATTCGGGGGTGCAATTGTGATGAATAATTCCAATTCCGCCGCAAAGTGCCATGGCAATGGCCATGTCGGATTCAGTGACGGTGTCCATGGGCGACGAGACAAGGGGTGTTTTGAGAATAATTTTTTTCGTCAAAGCCGACACGAGTTCGACCTCATCGGCTTCGAAGTCGATGTAACCAGGCAAAATGATAAAATCGTTGTAGGTCAAACCGTCACCCTTGGTGAACAGTTCGTCGGCGGAAAGACCATCGTCGATGGGAACTTCACACGGTGGGGCATCGCCGATAATACAATCTGCCATTTCGGCTAATATTATTTAAAAACAACGAGGAATAAACAACAAAAACGTGCCGCTATCGAAATTCTTCTCGTTTCGACTTTTCGCACGCACGATATTGTTCTTTCTTTTCCCGCTTATTCAACAGTTATTCCTCATTTATTTCGCCCCGAAAATTCGAAGCTCGAGAGCGTTCGTTCACTTAACTATTTTCTTTGACTTTCGAACGCTCCGAAAGCTGGAACGATGTTTCGATGAAAAAAATGAACGAACAACACGTGGGCAATACTGAACAGAGAGCGCCGTGAACCGTAACTCGTCAATGTACCGGACGAAATGACCGATGTACATGCCCTCGTGTTCGCTAAGTAGACACCTCGTGATTCTTCATTCCGACACTAGGTGGCCGCCGTGCGCCTTGATCGCGCGTTACGGTGGGGCAAAATGAGCAATGAGAAACTAATCAGAATTGAATTCGACCGGAAATAACCTATTGGAATCAGCAGGTTACGGAAACGTGAATTTTTCTATTGGTTACTTTTCTTTCTATCGCTAAATTGGCGCGAAACGTCAAAGCTCGACGACGCCATGACAGAAACCACGAAAATCTCTTGGAACGGAATCTTTTTTCGAATCAAGTACGTGCAATTTTCGAAATACCTAAAAAGTCACATTTCCAACACGATAAATAAAAACAAAAGAGATATTTTGATAAATAGATCGCAGAAATAATAACAATTTGACGTTTTCGGTAAAGTAAAATTTTTAATATCAAAACTTCGTACATTTTTCACATCAAATGACAAACAAAGAAAAATAATAAATGTATAAAAATAATAATAATCTGAAAAATATACCAGATATTAAAGTGTCGATACTGCGAGTCTAAGGAGCGCTGTTACATTTTCTACAGGTTCGCTGAAAATCACAAAGAACTACGGAGAGTTCGTTGCTTAATTAATAATAACTCGTTAAATTTAATCGACGCGACATTTCTTCACAGTTTTCAATATTTATGCACTTTTTTATTGCCTTTATCCTCGATAATCATGACGCTCTCAATCGAGGCTTACCGGTTGGAAAAATATTTCGTTGATCGAATCGAACACCCCACCGAATGCTTCTCTGAACGACGACACTACGTATTCCAACAATAATTCAATGTACGACAAGTCCTCGTAGTCCTCGTACTCGTCGTACAAAAAATATGTATACATCATTGGCAACAAAACTATCGTCGCGTACATCATGACGCTAAAAAATGCTGTGAATAAATAAACATTTGACATTTCAATATTTTGCCAAATGATTATACAAATAATTTCTGACTGTGTGAGACTTTCAACAGTTTTTTTCAGATTCTGAAAAATATTTCGATATTACGAGAATTTACACATTAAAAAAATATTTTTCGAACATTTAGGACCAGATCGAAAAAGCATTAGAAAAAGTTTCTTCGATTATAAAAAAAATGAAAAAAATGATTTATAATGGAAGTTATTTTTCGACTCTGTTCGAATTACGTAAAAAGTAAAAACAGAAGCGTAGACAGAAAAATACCAGTCTCATGCAATTATAGCTATTGGATATCTTCTTACCGATAGTTTTAAGTTTCAAAAGTCTTCTTTCAACCGGTTTTTCTCGCTTACGTTTGACTTTATTAGCAAGAGTGGAAGATGCTCCAGAGCTGTCATACAGTTCAGCGGAATGTCTATTTGGTATTTTTTTCATAACAACAGCGCTTTGTGTAACGGCTGTTGGATCCGATGATGATTTCATATTTTCGTTCACGTACAACTGTTTTGTTTGCATTGGATCGTTGGAATTTCGCAGCGCTGGATTTCTGTTAAATTATTATTTTTTTCTTATTAAAACGAAATAAAATTAACAATAAATGAAATAAAAATATTCAAAAAAATAAATATAAAAATATTTGAAAAAAAAAGAAAAAATAAATTGAATAAATTAAAGAATTAGAATAAATAGAATAAAAAAAATAAAAAAAATATGTTAAAAAAATGAATTGAAAATGCTATTGTATGGAAAAATGGGATAAAATGGATCATCAAATCTCGTCTAAATTCGTCCCACATTTAGACTCACAAATTCCGATTAATAATGTTCGATAATGCAGACAATTTTTCCATCGTAAGAACTTCGGTTTTACTTTCTTTAACTTCATTGATATTTCCAGCTTCAGAGTTAATCTCAGCCCGACGTTTTTTAAGCTGTGGAGCTCCCATGGCCATTTGGCAAATGTAGCGTTGTTGCGAACTTTCGTGATAATTGTTAGACCTCAATTTGTCATAATATTCCATGTAACTTTTGTTCAGCAATTGTTGTGTTTTAACGGGAATATCGTTGGTCTCGCTGGCGGCCATGGTGGCTGGATTTTTCATTTCTTCGACGTGGGAAATATCTGTTCTGTGAGTTTCGCAGCAATCTGTAATGTTTGGAATGTCAGAATCATCGGTAGTGAGATCGTTGTTGCGATTGAAGCAAGTTTCTTTGCGAGCAATTTCTTCCTCGAGTCTCTTTTCGTCTTTTCTTCTCGTGCTGCTCGTGTAAGTCGAACCGTCTTTGAATCCGTAGGTTTCTCGTGCGGTTATGTGTGGATCGGAAATGTGATTTTTGCTGCAAAAGCCCGAGGAGCGAGGCAAGTTCTGTTCGGATTTCATTTTACGATTATTTCTCGACGCCTCGAGCGAGTTGTCGTAATTCATCGAATAAACTTCTTGGCTCGTCCCTGTCGAGCAATACGTCGGATTTCTTCTTTTCTTCTTGCCTTGTCCGACCTCCTTGCAACGATACTCAGGCTCCCCGTTCGCCTCGTAATCCGAGCCCGAACCACTCGTCTCTTTCGAGTAAACACGAGCCCGATTCGTCTTCGATTGCTTCACCCCCAAACCGTACATTTCCGAGTCCGTTGTGTCCGATAACATTTGATGAACTCGCGAAGCTTTGAAGCTCTCCGATATTCCGTCCGAAGTGACTTTTCCAGGCTCGTATTTCGTGCCAAACTCCTGCTTACGCTCCAGCTTCACAGGTGGCGTTCCAATCGTTTTCCTCGTTCTCTGAGACTCGATTTCCGAAGAAATATTTCCCTTACAACGAGTCTCCTCTGCCTCAGCCACCGCGGACGTCTCCTTTGAATTTTTCAGGCTCACCCTCGTCGTTTCACAAGTTTCAATGACACTTGAAGATTTTTCTTTACTCAAACATTCCGGAGCCTCGGAAATTCGTGTAAAATTACATTTTGACGTTTCCAACTGATTATTATGATGATGCTGATGACAAAGATGGTGACTGTTGATCGACGGCGTCGAAGGAATCGTCAGAACTGGGCCCAATGACAGTTGCGACGAAATGTCAACCTTCGGAGCCTGCTGCCTCGATATTTGCAGTGGCAAGTTTTGGTAACTCAGCACTGGCACTTGGACGTTGTAACACTGAGTCGTGTATTGACAGGAGGACACAGAATTCGCTTCCGTTTGCGTTCCACCATTCGGCGATGTCTGGGCCTTGTTTTCAACGACTAAAAAAAGCTGACCACTGTTGTTACAATATTGTAAACACGGAGTTTCCAACTGCGATCCCACGGGAACGCTCGACACCGTCGACACATTTGACACTCGGATTTCTTCTTTGTCGCTATTCATTTTTTTCGCATCGTCCACCGTTTTTCCTTCCCTCAAACTTCCATCGGCCCAAAGAATTTCTTCTTTTTTCACATCGTCCTGCATCGTACTGTCCACGTTTTTTAACGATTTTTTCATTTCTTCTTCTTCTACAGGTTTCATTGACGATTCTTTCGAATTTTCGGTCTCTCCGGATACCCCCAAATCTTTTGATTTCTTATCCATTCTCGACTCCTCTGACAATTCGTCGCTCCCCATCGTCTGCACACCGATGCTGTCCATTCCTCGGATTTCACCCGGTTTTTCTGCCTCTTGTTGAGTCACTTTGGGCCTTAAAGTTTTTGGAAAAATTCAATGTTTTGTGGACTCGGTGCAAATTTTAAAGATTTTTTTTTTCATTATTAACAACAATAGGTTGAAATTTTGAAATGAAAATGTTGAAAAAAAATCAGAATAAATATTTTTACGATTTTTTTTATTCGAAGGCTATACTTACGGATCAGTGTCTTTTTCTGGAACCGTTTTTCGCACATTTTCGAGCGTCGATTGCGTCTGATTTGGTATCACGACTGCCGAACGACTGGACTCCGTTGGATTATCTCGATCCGGTGGATCCGTCGAAGTCATTTGACTTTTTACGGTTGTTACTCTGCGGCGGTTAGGAATTATAATATTTTAATATATTTTATTTTAGTTGAACTTAGTACGAAATAGAGAAAAAAATGAAATTTTTGATACTTTTTGAAACGTGGATCAGCGCAACCCGGTCGTCGTTTTATCGGGTGACTCGTGGGTGGAATTTTTTGATAAATGTTCGTTTGATAAAGCGATGCTGGTACTTGATCTTTCATGAAATTCGATCTCGAGGATCTAATTGTGATTCAATCAAAAAAAAACACGAATTTAATCAAAGTTTTGACATTTTAATTGTCATTGGAATTAATATTTTTAGCTAAACTTCAAAAAACGACATATTAAGGCAACGTTGTTTGAAATTCTTTTTCTCGAAAAATCGTAAACTTATTGTAGCCAGAAAATCAGCCCTAAAAATTGCATTTAAGACGAAAAACGATTAATTATCTCATTAGTTAATTAACGATCGGAATATATGAGAAAAAAATGAAGAAAAATAACTTACTGATGAGAATTTGAAGGTCGCACAGTCGAACGACTTTTTCTCGGTGTTCCGGTCAAAGTGACGACGCACGGTGGTTCAATAACATCTTCCAAATCGTCGATTAATTTTCTCTGAGGTATTTTCGGCCATGATGGATCAGCAGGGATTCTAAAAAAAAAAAAAGTGTCTCTCATGAAATAAAAATTCTACAGACACAAACGATGAATGAAAAATTGATTAAATTTTTTGACGTCTTACCTTAACGAGCCAACGTTGTACTTTTGCGCATTGGGCAATAAATTTTCGCTGTTTACTGAAAAATAAAAAGATAAAAATATGTTAGAAAAATATAAAATAAAATTCAATGTAAAAACGTGATGAAGTTTACCTTTGATGTTCAATTGGAGTGCGTTGGAAGCATCGCGACATGCCATATCGAAGGAATCGTACATTTCAATTTACAATTTATTAATTATTTATTTATTTATTCTTTTTAAATGAATTAATTGCTCGTTTTTTTGTTGCTTAAATGAAAAATTCGACGAAGTTATCTGACGACTTATCCAACGTGGCATTACCGGTTTTTGGGAATTGAAAAAAAAAAGAGAAAAAAAATCGAAACGGACTCGGGGGTTTTCAATCAAGTGTCATTGGCAGACATAGTCGAAACAAATGTCAAATTATCACGTCAAATAACTTCAGGTCTAGAGACTATTTTTTTTATCGTTTTTTTTTTTTTTTTATTGCCATGACTACGAAACCGAAAGAAATATTTTTTTAAATCATATCTAAAATGAATTAAAAATCGTTAAAAATGAATTTAAAAAAACCTTTTTCGTCAACTTCGGTTTTTATTTTTTAATCATTATTCTTCAAGTATTTCTTGTCTTGTAGTTGTTGTTTTTTTTTTGTTTTTTACATAATGCGTATACAACTCTATTATTAACGATACGATATTTACAATAAATATACAGGAATATTACATGTAGGAACAGTCAACTAAATTCTACAACGAGATATTATGTAGTTGGCTTTGCAATGTTTTTTTTTCTTCTTTTTTTCAACTCTTCTCATCTCGTATTTTCAAATTGTTTATTATTTAAGGATGAATTACACACTTTTCTAAGTGGAAAACTTGATTTCATTGCAATTTGAAACTCTACAGTTGACCAAAAATCGTAAATAATTTCGATAATCTTTTCAAACTTCATTGAAATGACAGAAATTCTGAAAGATTGTTGACAATCGTTCCGAAAAATCTTTTTGGGTTTGTTTTTGGTCTCGTGAAATAAGTTTTGTAATTTTTTTTCAGTTTTTTTTTTCAAAATACTTTTTAATTGATGAACAATTGTAAATTTTGCACCTGTTTTTCGAAAATGTCATCAGTCCCAATTTCATTGCCAGAAAAAGTAGAAATTTAGAAAAAAAATAGAAAATACAGAAATTCAGACGAGAACGATTGGAAAAAAAATTCTCAAGCGTTCCAGACAATCGACGAATTCATTTCAGGCGAAAAATCACAAAATCAGTTGATTATTTATCGAAGAAATCATCTTTTCAACAATTTTTCAATACATTTTTCATAATTTTATAACTGCTGATCAATGACGTTGATGACGTTTAGTCGATGCCTGGATTTTCTAAGATTTTTCGAACGCCCAATAAAACGTGTAATTCATCCTTACTCAATTATTTGTTGTTTTTAATAAATCTTAAACATATGTTTTTGTTGTTTTAATAATATTTAAACTTTAGCATACCGTGGTTCAATGTATCACAACAGTGAAGCATCGCGATGATTAAAACATAAATATTTTTTGAAGCTTGTAAAAATAGGAAAAATGAAAAATATTACAAAATTTGTAATATTTTTATTAATAATAACTGTTTATATATTATCATTATTAATTGTATATATGCACGAAAAGTAAAAACATATAATTTCCTGCATTAAATATGTTTTGTTTGTATTTTTTTTTGTTTTTTGTTGTTTTTTTTTTTTCATTATTTCCTCAAATTATTTAACAAATTATATGACGTTAAGAAAAAACGTCGAACCGATGATTCTTTCTCTTTGTATATAAATTAATATAACATTGTGCGAACTCGAAATAAAAATCGAGTTATAGAGAAAAAAAAACGTAACGATCACTCATGGCAAACGCGATTATAATATTTTTTTTCTTCTTTTTAATCTTTCTTTTTTTTTATAGACCAGGGGCGAGGGGGGGGGGGCCATTAGATTCTCCAATTGTTCATAGAAAAATACATCTCCCTATCGGGTCGCGATTGAGGAATGTCGCAGTATAAAAAACACTTTTGTCTCTCTCTCATTTGTTTCTTCATCATTATCTTTCTGACTAGATTTTTCCATTTTTTTAAATATTTTCACTTGTTTTTCTTTTCTTTTTTGTCGTTTTTTCATTCGCGCTTCGAAGTGGCTTGCAATATTTGTTGTTGCGCTTAAATCGGGAAAAAATAGAGAAAAAACAGTTGCGAGTATCGCGGAAGAAATAACGTGACGGAAAAATATATTTATTTATGCGTTTTTTTTTCTAATCGGCCATTTTTTTAACTTTGATACACAATCGTGGAATTTTTTGTCGCTTTTTTTGTTTTGATTCTTGCAAAATTATTGTTTCTTCAATAAATTTGGTTTTCGAGCCAATTTTCATGCGAAATTCATCGGAAATTAGGACCAAAAATTGTCTACTTGGCTCTAGACTTTTTTTAGCAACGAAAAAATTCCATAACTCGCCTCAACTTTTCACTTCGAATTCAATTCTTCTTTTTTTATATTTATATATATATAGACATATACATATTCGTATTTATGTATATACATATATATAAATATATATTTTTTACTCAAAATTCAACGATCGTTAAAAAAACATCGATGAATATTCAATTTTCCAAATGAATTATTCAAAGAATCAGTTTGAATTGGTCCGAAGTACACCCTCGTTCCTTCGTTGGGGTTTCTCTTCTGATTTGTAGTGTTTTCATTATTTTTTCGTGTGTATTTTCATTGTTTTCCTTTCCTTCGTAACGATTTACGAAGAGGAAAAGAAAAACACGTGTTAGAAATTTCTCACTGATGCTGTCTTAAATCTACGGGTGTACACGTTCAAATGGCATTCTCATAAAGCTCGCAAATAAACCCGTTAAGTACATAAAACACTCGCACACATGCACACATACAGACAAATCACGCGGTTCTTTGTGTTGAGAAGAATTTTGGGCGATTTTCGCTTTTTTCTTGTTCGTCAAATCCGTTCTCGTTTATCTCTATTTAAATAGATTTTTTATTTCTTTTTTTCTTCACGAAAAACAACGAATTTCGAATCGGAATTTGAATGAAATTTGTTTTTCTAACTATTTTGCTGTTAATTGAGGAAAATTTGTTCCGATTATTTGGCTCGAGACACATAATTGCGCGTTCATTAATTACAACAACGAAACACTCGAATTATTATTTTTCTACTTTTCTTTTTCAATTCATCAAATGCAATTTTTAATGCGAAAATTATTAATACTCGTTTTGTCAATGATAAATGCTCGGTGCATTTTATTTTCAATTTTAATTATTATCTTTTTCGGATGAACGTTGCTTTGGATATAAAAACAAAATGATTTTCAACGAAAATAGATAATAATTCAAATAACAAGGAAATAAACGTAACGATTCAACGATTTTCCATTATTCTACTACATCTTCGCCTTTTTTTCTCTCCATTATATTCTCTGCGATATGTTATTCCTCGAGGAAAACAAAAAAAGTAATTATCATCACCGGAAATCGTTGCGAGATCTCAATATTCGAAAAATTATGCTTAAGAAAAACAGATAAAAATTATTGCTGGCAGTATCGCGGGAGATTAACCGACAAACAAAAATTATCTTCCTTCTGCTATTATGCATGAGACAAATAAACAAATTCGGGATTAACCATTCGTTTTATTGTCGCGTTAAGCCTCATGATCTTCGCTGTTTATGCCAATTAGTGATTGCGTTTGCTCGGCTTCAAGATCGGGCAACCTGCGAATAAAATATTCATTATATTTACCTTCCATTTTTTTCCTCAACCTTTTCCCTCCTATTTCTTTTTTTCTTACAAAAAATACATTTCTGTGGGCTTTCCCGGCAACGTGGTAAATTCGAAAACCGTCAGAAAAAATCGATTTTAATTTCAACAACGTTAATCTAAAGAATTATTCAAAATTCGAACGAAATTGTGCGAAAGGTCGTCGAGAAAATTCAAATAAATTGGATTTCTTGAATCATTCTTTCTTCGAAACCTCGAAATTGATTTTTCTTGGCCTCATTTTGTCAGAAAAAAACTAATGAAATCCGTTGTTACAGAAAAATGCCATTTTGAGAGTTTTTTTTTTCCCTCAACGCCACAAATTCACATTAATTTGTTAATGAATGTTGACAATTTTTGTTCGTACCTGGTGGTCCGGCCTTTACGGAAAATCCAAGTATAAATGCCCTTGACCAAATCCATCACCGGATCCCAATTGTCGTAATGGGACAAGAGGGAAACTGTCAAAAACGCCAGTAGCATTGGAATGGTGCCGAGATAAAAAATTGATGGGTATTCGACTTTTTTTAGTAGAACGTCAGCCATCATCGTCATCGGCATTGACAAACTAACGGCCAGTGTCGCTATGAGGGAAGATGTCAAAAAACAGCCCCTGTGACGTTGGAAGAGCAAAAAATTTATTAGAATTAATATTGAAGTCGTTTTTTTGTCAAAAAAGGAGTTTTTTGACGTTTAAAGCTCACCAGAGCCACAAAACTTCGCTCAACACGGTCCCAATCAGTCCATTTATGATTAGAAATGTCCATTGATGACTGTTCGGCCATTCGAACTCTTCCCAATGTCCGTAATGAAGAATAAAGAACATTGGCCATAACATCGTTAGATTGAAGAGTCCGACGAAGCCAAAAAACATGGGTATGTCCATTTTATCCTCGTGATCGACTTTTCTCTTTAGGAATACGATATAAGCTGCATAAAAAAATGCGCTGACTAGTGCCAGGATTATGCCTGTTGGTATTTTGTTCGCCTCCAGCGTCAAGTCCGAAAGACCGACTAATACCTGAAACCATTAACGTTTAAAAATGAACTTAAGTGCAGAATTACTTTTGGAGTTGAAACTTCAAAATGTTTGAATCGCCGATACTGCCCGAACGGTTGGGAATAGAGAAAAACTGCATGGAAGCTTTTTTGTAGAATATTAAATTCCCTACAAATTAGTCACCGGCTTCGTTGACCTTTTGTCAATGGTTCGGTGCTGAGAGCACGTAGAAAAGGTTTTTTTTTATCGAACGAAAACTAGGAGTTCTTTATATCCGTTCCCAGGCTTTAATTATGCAAGATAGACAATTATCCTCGGGGACTTTTTTGTAGAAAATTTCATCCGCTACAACATTGGTCCCATGGACTTTTGCTCTATCTCCAACCGTTTCGTCGATAAACACGATAATATTCGATTCTCAATGCAAATCGGTCGTTTCGACGACGATTTTCCATAGAACCGTTTGTATATATTCAAAGAAAATGAATCTAAAATACTTACCAGACCAAAAATGCTAACGGAAACGGCAACCAACTTGGACAACGTAAATTTGTCGCCTCCGTTACTCGGGAAGAAAGTGGCAAGAAACAAAGTGAACAAACTGGACGTCGACGACAATACGGTCACGATTCCAGCTTCGGTTTTAACAAGAGATATTTGGTAAGTATAATTTGCCATAAACCACTAAAACAGACAACGAATCATACAATGAGCTTATTGCAGTTATTTTTAATCGAAATATCGTTTTAATTCCTTGGTAAATATTCGCCTTACGAGAAGACAAAACATAAAAGCGATTTTCGCCACTTTCTGTACGGAAAACTTGTGGGCTTGACGTCTCGCATGCTCGCCGGCTCGGACGCTCGCCTGGTAACTCAGTCTCGCTAACAAAGCTTCGGTAGCGTCGCTCTCGGACATGTGTCTCACTTCGGCCAATTTGCTGAATCTGACAGCTCGAATCGAGGAATCGTCGCTCTCGGTGCCCGACGAACGATCGCAATGATCGGGAGTTTTTATCGGCACGAACGTCGGATCGCTCTGCAATCATTGATTTTTTTTGCATTTTAATTCATTGTCTATCGTGTTTTTTTAGTACAGAGCACGTGTTGTTGTTTTTTTTTCAATCCTGAGATACAAAAAATGGTAAAATTGAATCTTTGACCGCAGCTCATTGCTGCTGTGCATTTTAAATTAATGTTTTTATGCCCCGAGCGAATGGAACGTGTCCAAATTCTCCATTAAATGTTCAAAGGCAGATTTTTCAGCTGCAAAGATTTTTTTTTGTTTTTTGTATCTCGAGATTTACTGGATTTTTTTTTATACTCACGAGACTCGTGTTAGCTTCCGAGTAAAAGTTGTCGTCCTCTACATTAGGATCTATGAACTATGAAAAAAAAAAATTGAGTTTTATTTTGTTTGCTAGAAAAAGAAAAACCAAAAAAACAAAAAAAAATGCTCCAGCGGATTTTTTTAGTCGAAATTATTAAGGTTTTTATAATTACCATATAAGTTGCTGGTTTGTTACACTGGTCTCTCCAGGGTGGCCAAAAACAGAGTCCCAAAAGATAGAGCGTGAACATCGAAGTTTTGATGTAAGTGCTGAAAAACGGTTTTTCGAATTTCTCTTCCCTGTAAATGTACTAAAAATCCATAATTAACAATCTTGAGCCTCGTGGGACAAAAAAATTCATTTTTTTTTCAATCAAAATCCAACTTTTCGTCTTTATACTCACTTTGGTAAGCTCCGAACTCGATACCCAAATAATGTCGACTAACAACAGCACCAAGAGGCCCAATACGAGTCTCTGCGATTTGTTCATCATCGCTGCTAATCTGTGGGGATCCTCCGCCATCCCGGGTTGTCGACGTTGCCGCAATTCTACGGTACAACTCATCTGCTCGCTAATTTACGATAACTCCAACTTTTTCATTTATGGCATCGTATCTGCAATTTCACGGTTTTTTTTCATACTTTTTGCGGCTTTTTCTAATGGCTCCGCAATCGTTTTTTCATGCTTTTAGTAAACTACGTCTCAAGGGTGTTCCGTCAACTCTCTTATTCCTTTTTATATACTTTTTCTTTATTTCTTCATCAGTCGAATAATATTTTTTCTTGCTTTTACTAAACTATGACTCAAGAATAATCCATCAACTCTCCGATTCCCTTGAAACCCTCTCCACAGGATCGCGTTTAGTTATTTTTTTGACCGGTGCCATGAAATTTGCACAAAAACCAAATTTGTCGAACAAACAATCAATTTTTAACAATTAAAATTAAACAATGAAATTTATTTAATTAATTAATTAACTTTAATAATGTTATTTTAATTAATATTTTAATAATTAATAATTTAAAATAATTAGTAAATAATGTTAATTTAATTAACAATTAATTAAACAATTAATAAACAAATAAAAATTAAACAATTAAAATAAAATAAATGGAATTCATCAAACGCGTGAGAAACGATCGAACCTCCTCAAATAGTCGCCCATCCAAGTATCGGCTTAGACGGGAATTAAAAAAATTGAAAAAGTCATGCTCTGGCTAAGTTTTAAGAATATTTTAAAGCCTCATATTCAAAGGAACTAAATGTCGAGTTGCAAAGAATCTTGAGTTGCAAGATTTTCATAAAAAACGTATCTGCGTGCGAGTGGAAAAACGTCTAATTCAGGAGCAAAGTTTATAAATAGGAAAAAAAGGATTTGCTAACTGGAAAAATTGCGGTTTTTATAAAAAAACTTAGCTCTGTTAATAAATTCTAAAGAAAAAGACATTCGTGTGTAAAAAAAATCTATAGGCACAGAAAAGTCGAGGAATAAATAAAGAAATTGAAGATATTACTTCGACGTTTACAATTGCAACCGATATACTTTGGCAACATACGAAAAGGCGAGCAGAGTAGAAAAAAAAACAAAAAAAAAAGAAACAGTTAAGACTGTGAGATAACTCTAAGCAAATACAGCAAGGCCGGTAGTTAAAAAAGCAGTTAACTTGTCGCATCAAAGGTAATTACTCAACGCTGCGCAACAATATTTTTTTTATCGTGTTTTTTGCTGCCTTTGAAAAGCGTAACCGAGAAAAAAGTGTGTGCAGGTAAAAATATTCATTATTACGAAATTGGAAAGAAAAAGTAAACAAAGTGAGGAAGAGGAATATGAAAAAGGACGAAAAATTCATGTGGTTCCACGTAACAGGTGGATCGTGAAAGCCATATGCAAAAAAAAATGCACTAGACAAGGCGGAAAGAACTAAAAACAATAAATGAGAAAAATATCGGTAGGGGGCGACCCCTTTGACCTCGGGAGCAGGAACGAAATAGGGGGCGTGGCTATAATAGAAAAAAACAAAAAAACAAAAAAATCATAACAAAAAAACAGGCAGAATAACTTACCTAAACGAAGGGACACGGATCGTGTCATAATATACAAATTCGTGTGCTTAACGACGTCTCTCCTTAGGCGAGAGGGAGAGACGAGTCTACATCTTGGAAATTCGCAGCTCGTGAGATAATCCTTAAATATCACATTAGCTCCGCGTACTTTTTTCACGGGATCACGAGGAGCCTTTTTATCACTAAAAACGCGTCTAGCGCCGAGCCACCACCGTAATTTCATAGAAATTCCCGATTAGAGTCTCGACTTTGCCGGACATCGACCAACACCGGCGGCCATCTTGGATTTGTACACATTAACACATTACCGGAGTGCGCGAACATGACGTTTTTTAGTTTATTTTTACGACGCTAGGAGCGCGACTTACCCGGGAAACACAAAATTTCACGCCCACGTACATCTCCAAATATCTACTGGGTGGTACAAAAATCTGAGCAAAACCATCGACGATATAAAAACAATTTGACAAATCAACTGAGACTACTAATTCGATAAATTTAGAAAAAAAATAACGTCAATACAAATCTTGCCACAGATTTACGCAAAGAAAACTTAGTGAAAATGTTGTGACCACATTTTTAGGTTAAAAATCTATTTCTTTTTTCCATTCGCACAAATAAAAGATAATTCAATAGATCGAATAGTACTTTTTAAACTAAAATTCAAATCTATCTTTTGCTTCGAGTAAATTTGTTCCAACTTCATATTTTCTAAATATTATTCCTCAGCATTCGGTGTGAAGGGAACTTCATAACCTTACCCCATGATTCATATGGTTGCTCTGGCAACCGATGTAAAACACGAAAGAAAATACACGATATAAATACGAAATTCGGCCTATCGATAATCCTAGATATTTTAGTATATCGAGAACGTTACGAGGTGAAATAGCGTTTACGTGACATTTGTAGTAAATAATAACGAAGATAGGGATAAGAGGTTAGAAATTCGTCACAGTCTAACGTAACAGATGGATAACAATACGCTTAGCAACGGCCGCGTGCCCCACCAATTGGAACAACGTTTCAGAAATGAAAGACCTTCGGATAGATCGAAGAAAGGTAATTTCACGACTTTTCGATGTTTTTATTTTTTGAACACCGTGTACAACTGTGTATACAAATAAATATATAAATATATACAATAGAAAGCATGAATATCGACGTTACTATTTACATTGTACGAAAGCAAAGTAGAATCGTAGCAAAATTCAATAAATCCCGAGACAGTAGAATCGAATCAAATTTTATGATAACAACCATTATTCATGCATTTTGAGACGATCTGTCAAACGGTGGAGAGATAACTTTTAATTTTGAAGGCACAAAACTTTTTTCCACATCGCGTTCAATTTACCGGGTGTTGAATTTAAACGTCGAACTCAAAAGTGTTGGATCCCAAAAAAAGAAAAACATTTCTGCAAGAAATATGCAATTTCGAAGGGAGAATAATTTTGATCACTGCGACTGGAAATCTCAAGGTCGCCAGAAGATCGCGCGACCTAGATATTTAAAAAAAATAATAAAAAATAGAAAAAACATCGTGGGTGATGGCAGCTAGGATTTTTTTTCTGTATTTTTTGAAGTACCGGACATACCGGCCGTTGAGAACCGCAATTGGCTGCTTCACAAATATTACACGCGGCACGAGTACAGAGTTTGCAAAACTCTTATCGAGGAAGAGCTCGCCAAGTCTAACGGTCACAATGAGTACGCTAATTATCTGAAGGTAATGGAAAAAATTAACGTACGCGTATTCTTACAATGTTTGAAGTTCGCACAAATGAAATAATAATTATTTTTATTAATATTCATTTTAATCCATAAAATAATTCATTTTTATATCAAGAAATAATAATAAATATTCCTATTATTCTTATTATTAATATAATTGATAAAAAATATTTAAATTATTATTTTTTTTTATTATTTACCTTAATAAAGGTTTTAGGTTGGTAAATTTGACAATTTTAATCGTGAAAAATAAATTATTGTATTAATTGCCATAAATTTAATTGACCCCGCCCTCACAAAGTGTATATTTGATTTTTAATTTATTTTTATTGTTTAATTCTCTATTTACGATTCAATAACATCGTCAGGGTCTAATATTACGTCGTGAAGGTAGAATTCAAGATTCCTTGGACTCCTTCCAGAACAGTTACAGCGTGAATTCCACAAATGTCAACAACGTCCGACAAATAGCCAAGAGTTTGTATGTTTTGAAAACAATTGAATATAAAATATAAAATGTAAACAAGAGTGTTTGTATTTATTTGTGTACGACGACGACCGATAGGTTTCTTTTGGGAAGTCACAAACGCGCTGTCGAGGCTTACATCGAAGCAGAAAAGATGTCAGATGCTCCAGACTGGGAAATACACTACAGTCTTGGTAATGAAATAAAAATTTAAGTGTTGACGCGATGTGCGATGTATTTTATGTCAAAAAAAAAAGTAAAAAAAAAACGTTAAAAAAAGTATCGATGTTATTTGTAGTATTTTATTGCGAATCGATTGCACAGAGGATAATTATAAACAAATAAATAATTAAGTGCATGAAAGACTGCACATTGAACGCTAAGCCGAGCACGCAAACTCGATCGATTTTAGTTCCAAGGCTGGAAACGTAGGTTCAATTAGTGTCCCGGAAATGTCGTACCGAAGGGATATCCCGGTTGACAACATGACAACAAAATAGATTCAAGTGTCTGAATACATTAATGTCCTTTCGTTAACTCATGCCGATGCGTATTTATATGTTTACGAAAACGTTATTTACATCATACATGTATATATAAATGAGGATTTTGCCGAGTGGAAAATTCGTACACACTCGTTTTACATTTACTGACCCAGACGGAATCAATTAAATGGACGAACAGTCTCGTTTATTTTTTATTCTCCCAACATTTACCACCTGCTATCTTATTATCGAAGAGTTCATTTATTCAAAGCCCCTATTCGAACTCGATTCCTTCTCATTTCAATAAAAACTTCGTCGATACGTTACTTCATTGGCGCTCCGCCAGGTGGCGCATGGCAAATGTTTTCTCGCTGGTGGAGTGAGCCACTTGAGTGCATAAAATGCTCTGGTGTTGTCGGGACCGATATCCCAAGTTCGGGAGTTTATTCAGTATTTTAATTCCGTTTGGACGTTGTAAATTCATTAAAAAATTAATAAAAAAAAATAAAATTAATTATTATTGATTAAAATAATCAATAAAATTAATAAAATGAAATGAAAGTTCTATTTGAACGTAAAAATATTTTTTTCACCCACACAGGTGAGTGTTACATAAAATTATGCGAAACCGAGGACGCGGAAAGGGAATTGAAAAAAGCAATGGAATTGACTAAAAACGATTCACCGTACCTTACACTGGCGAGGCTCTACGTTTCGAAAGATCGAATCGACGAAGCCATTGAAGTGTACAACGCAGCTTTAAAGTACGTAAAACTTTTTAACTAATTAAACAAAATCAAATATTAAAAAAAAAAAAAAAAAAAAAAAAAAAAAAATCAGGCTCTCTGACGTTGAGGAAACCTTTGACGTTTTCTTCGATAAAGTTAGGTCATTAAATATGCATTATTCGGTGATCGATATCGAAACTGAGACGTTTATTTTTTGCCTTTTTTCATTCAAATTTTTTTCCTCCCATTTTATTTCATTTTTCGGATCCTCAAACTCAAACAAATTCTATTTCCTCGCGCACTATTCCCAAGAAAATTCAAATGCTTCAAACGAGCTCGTATTTTTCGAAGACCAAATATTCATATAAATTTTTTTTTTTTCTTCCTCCTCTTTTTTCATCAAACCACCCAAAATCTCGAGGTTTATTCTTCAACGCAGCTTCCACCATTTTTCCAATACTTTTTTTTCCCCGATAAATCGGTTGACTGAACTTTCCTTTCTGTATCTGCGTTCGGCCTTCGTTATTATTCTCTCGTTTCGTTGCAATAACCTAGTTTTCCAAATATTTAAATTACCCGAGCTCCAACATCGAATAAAACTTCACATGACATGCTCCTCCAATTCTTTACTATTTCAGAACATTTTCCCTTATTATCCATTCTCATATTGTTATTATTATTACTATTATTATTATTATTATCATTATATCAACGTAATGAGGCGTGAAAAATTATAAAATGAGTATGTAGTGCTTCGGGGGAATGCGAGGAAGCTGCAACTGAGTTGGGCCTCTTGTACCTCAAAGTTGGCGATCATCAGCGTGCTTTCCAGGAATTTGGAACAGTTTTAGCAAATTCACCCACTACTGCAAAAGCCATACTTCCAATGGCTTTTATTATGCAGGTTTGTCATTTTTTATTGCCTCCTAATCAACCCCAAAACCCAAATATTGCTTCGTATAAAAAAAAAAACATAATACTTTGTTTCTTATTTATTTACTCATTCAATTGATTAATTATTTATACATTTTTATTTATTTATAATATTTTATTTAAATAAAACTTCCCTGTAGGACAAAAAATATAATTTATTATGTTTTTTTAAATTAATAACTTATTCATTTATTCTTAAGTATAATTCTTAAAAAAAAAAAAAGAAGTAATTCTTAAGTTAATTGATTCATGAGTGTTTGAATAAATAGTTTTGCCCGATTTTGGGTGGAGCGCCACTTTTGAAGATTTGCACGAGAGACTCTGTAGAAACGAAAAAAAAAAAACTATTTTTTTTCGTAATTAATAATTTGTGAATGTTGAATCGGAGGACAAATCGATCTTGACAATATTTTTGGGTTCTTTTTTTTTTTTTTTTTTTTTTTAAATAAAAATACTAAAAGATAGCTCTTGAAAAAAACTGTAACGTCCGACTTTATTTAATCGAATATCCTTCGTGCAACTGGTCCTTTCTCAATCGAGCTTCAAATAATCACGTAATCGAGATGAAGAAGAAAAAAAAACTCGTTAGCCAATCTCTCGCCTGCTTATTATCTCGTGAAAATCTTCTTCAGTTTCCCTCCTCCTCCTCCTCCCCCCTCCCCCCACCGTCACCCCCGTCGCTTCTTTATTTTTGCTTTTATATCAAACACAGCCATCTTTTTTAATTGGATTTTGATACTTAGTTTCGATTAAAATCGTTATATTTAATCTTGTGTCTCGTCAGACTCATCGCGAACACGACGTCGCACTATCGAAGTACAAAATAGCCGCTCAGTTCATGCCAGAATCGCCTTATCTTTGGAACAACATTGGCATGTGCTTTTATGGCAAACAAAAATATGTTGCGGTGAGTGTTTTTTTTTTTTTTTTTTCACTATTTTTGACACAAAATTGTAATTTTTTCGAGGTTTTAAATGTTTTTTTGTAATTTTTTTCATTTTGTTTAATAAAAAAAATTATTTTTCATTGTTCCGAGTTGCAAAAAAGGACTTTGTTCATGTTTGTTCGTTTGTGAAGAACAAATTGATAAAAAACAAAGAAAAGTTTTGATATGGATTGATAATTCTATTTTTTTTTCACCCATTCGACAAAACTCATCGACAAAATTCTCAAAAAATTGTTTTTCCACAATTGTCCCACTGTCTGTATAAAATAATGAAAAATTAATCGATTTTTTTGGGCCTTTGAAATGAAAAATGCTTTTTGACAAACAGTGCAACGAAAAATGAAAAAATTGGCGCCTTTGATCGCCGGAAACGTGTTTTCGATGCCGTTTGATATTTATTTTTCAACAATAGAGGCACAAAAAGCGCGATCAATGAATAAAAAGCCAGGAAAAATAGCCTGGATCCGGAAAAATTGTCGTTTTATTGTGCGAAGGTGGCTCAAAAATATTTATGGAAAATCTGACGATGAGCGAGAAAGAAGAAGAGATAGAATGAATAAAAAGGCGAAGAGAGGATTGAAAATTTCGTCGGGAGGGGGCGTTTTGCATTCTTGCTTTTCCGGGTGCTACGCTGTCAGTTATTCGCTTTTGCTTCGTCGAACTTTTCCACCTTTATTGGCAATAAGGTTACGTGAGTCTCGTCGTTCTCTTTGTCGGTTTAGAATCTTGGCTGCTTTTCTTCCTTCTGTCTCTGCTCTCCGTTCGCGTCCGGGGTGAGCGTCGCTTAAAACGACAAAGTATCGTTGCGCGAGCTAACTTTATGATGCATTGAAAGCCCCGGATGAGGACCAGGTCGAAACGGAAGTCAAAGAGAATTCACAAAAGGCAACGAAAAGGGAAAAGTTCTTTAGCCAAAGTTGAGACGCTTTTCTCATTAAATTCGCAGCATGAAAAAAAACACGAAATCCTAAGCAGTCAAAATTGAAAAAATCAATAAAAATCGTCGATCATCTGCCAAAATAAATTCTGTTGCGTCTTTACTTCTGCCTGCGACTTTTCCGGACTCTCTTGCCTGTTAGTCGAAGACAATGTGAACCTAAACCCCTTCACAAATGGCTTCCACGACGACCCCGTGTCAAGGGGTTGACCAGGAGTCCATTAACGCGACCAATTACCACATTGGTCACGCAGCTTAACACCATTAAGTTGATTGAATTCTAGGGTAACACGATTTTCTCTTAATTATCTCCAAGCTTTTTTCTTCCGAGCACGAGTAGTTTGTTTTTCCATCTGTCACCTTTCCCCTCTCAATTCAAGTCCACTTCGAAATATACTTACTTATTTGAGGGTGAATATTAGAGGTTGAAGGTTTGAGTTCGCTCCCCACGGAAGAGAAAATGAGAAAAAAGGTTGGAGGTTCGTTTAGGACCACGAGGCATTCAGCAACAGCGGAAGTTAGTGTTTTGGTCCAAAGCTTGCGAATTAAATACTAACTCCAAATTAATGATTTTTTTATATTCACAATACAGATAGTGAGAGATTGACATTTTTTTCATAATTTTACTGTTCGGAAAATGCAAAATGTCGAGTTTTTGACCACATCTCAGATTTTGTAAAACGTGTACTTGTTAGTTCGTCTACCAGCCGCTAGGTGGCGAGAGGCGGAGTTGTTTCTCGTGAGCGAAATGGACAACCCCGAGGTATATATCGTTAGGCTGGCTTCTGAAGCGTCAAGAATAAATTGACTGGTGGTTGTTGGCGAAATTTTTGTCTGACAGTCGTTCCGGAGTCGATCAAGGGTTGGGCGTCTTAAAATCCGTAGGCAGCCTTATCAGGGTTCGCCCCAAATGGTATAAGTGTTTGCTGGAAGTCTTTTGTCCCCGGAAAATTGTTGGCGGAAATTTTAGATCATTTTGCCGTTAGATAGAACCTCGTCAACCGATCGATTATTAATATGACGTAGTACTTATTAAAACTTCTCGAATGTCAGACCTTGCAATTTCCATTAAAGTTCTACGAAGTCCCAAAAGGGTCCTAAGAGCTTATCTTGAAATATTAAAATCGAGCAACTACAGAAAAGAATTTTATTATTCAAAATCCTACTTATCGTCGAAGCCTAGTCATTCCAAATTCTACAGTCACGACGAAACGTTGAAATCCCAAAGGACCAACAAATTGGACATTGGAAGCAATATGGAAAAATGGAAGACTTTGGAGTCCCAGCAGCGATCATCAACCAAGAGTCCATTCAATTTTACTCTGTTCCAGGCCATAAGCTGCCTCAAAAGAGCTCACTATCTCAATCCAATGGCCCTAATGCCGGCCTGCAATTTGGGAAGAGTTCTTTTGACCACTGGCCAACCAGCATCCGCTGCTGTCTATTTGGGTGCAGCTATGTCAGCAGGACCAAATAATTTTCTACCCTACCTCTTATATGCACGTAAGTTGAATTTTACAAACTTCTAATCTTTTTTTTCTTTTTGCAATGCATTTGTTTCTCGAACACAAGACTTATTACTATGTGGCCTTTTTTTATTGCTCCGGAGATCAAATTAATTTTCAATTAAATTCCACTTTGGCGAGGGTCGCAATATCTGCCGAACGGATACTTTGAACAAAACTTTTTTTTTTTTTTTTTTTTTTTTTAGCTTTTTTCCTTAGAATCGTAAGATCGAATATCCTCGGTGAGAGTATTTGGAATGTTTATATAAAGGGATCCTTGGCGCGTGACTTTAATTAAAAACATGGAAAACCGAGAATAAATCCTTGAAGTCGAAGGACTTAACTGGAAGAGGGAAAAATCATAGTGAATTGAAAATCTTTATTGCTCGAGTGTTGAGCTTCATGAATAATTTTGTATGTGAAACATTTGACACACTGCTCGAATGTAAGCGGCGGACAAAGGTTTAATAATTCGGTTGGATCAACATTGAAAATGTTGTGGTTACGATCAATCATGATTTACGACAACGTGATCGAGTGGCCCCTGCTCCCTGCGGATCTTTCCCTCAAATCCCATTTTTCAAGCCTCTCGTAACTGTCAGTGACAACAATATTATAATCGATTTAAAGAATACTTCAAGGTCACCCGAAGAGACGATCATCAAACCAAAGGCAGCGTTAACACTCGTTTACTTTTTATGGACACTTTTTGGCCACGTGGATTTATTCAGAATCGATTTGACACTCGCCTGCAATTTTCACACAGCTCTTTAACTCCCCCAGCAACTTTTGCTTGCTTTTTACTCGTATTTCGACCTTTTCACACTTCGCAATCTTTTCAATGCGACCTCGAGTCTCTTTTTCGTCCTTTTTTCCACCTTAAACGCCTTCTTTGCATCCTTTCGTCCCTTCTTCACTATTTCTTCCTTTTTTTCTGCTCACCCGAGAATATTTTGACTCTCAATCCCAGCAGACGATGCCCCCACGCCTCTGCAGCTTTGCGGAAAATGAAGGCGTACAAGGTTTGTCAAAAAATCTTGATCTACTGTTCAGCTCGTATTCATACTTTTCCCCGCCAGTACAAAATCGTCCTGGAATATATTGGAATTTGTCTCGATCGATATTTCGTCTCCGTGATTGTGAGGAGCTTGACAAGCAACGCAGAAACTTTTCACTCTGATAAAATCCCACGAGAGATTTGATTTCGTGGGATAAAAGTTTTGGAGCTTGGGAGATTTGGCGGGAATAAACCGCAGAGCAAAGGAGTAGTGGTTCACCGACGCCACCGCAAATTCGTGGTGGCGCTCGGTTCGCCGGACTATCGGAAAGAGATATTTCCACCCAGTATGACACATAAAATAAGGGTTTGTGGGGTTTGCGGATGTGATTTAATTATAAGGCTGGAGAGTCCTTGTCAGGGATGATTTAAGTAAAGGGCATAAAATATTCCCCGGCAGAGTGGATTTGTCTCCCGCCATTATTCTTTTCTTTCTTTATCTTGTCTGCCGCAGTGGCGCTCAAGCGTTTGGACGACTTGGAGGGAGCGGAGAAAATAATGACAAAGGCACATTCGCTTGCACCTCAGGATCCCCACGTCCTTATCAATTACGCGGTGATCCTTGAGGCTGTAGGTCAACGAATACGTGCTGCAGAAATTTTGGTCGCCCTGAACGACATCGCGACTGTCATTGACGTCGAAGTTCAGGTAAGAATCTTTCAACCCCCCGCCCTGACGATCCGGATCGAAGAAATTTCAACAATTTCACTCAGACACCGTTTTAATCGGTCGTCACTGCTTATCAAAGAATTCCCGGTATTCTGGATAATGAAACTTTGCAGATAGTTCAAACCGCGAGGAGCCTCGCTGCTAAGCTCGGTGGCCAACGGGACAAGGCGAATGTCGAATTACGGAGGAGCCTGGTTGAGGATGAAGTGTGACCTTGGCAGCGGTTCGCGATGTTTAATTAATCAATGAAGTAATTGACGATGATGATGGACCAAGTTTAATTCGCGAATTTTGTGCATGCTTTAAAAACTCAATAAAGAATCATGACGAAAGATCCAAATAGAATTTCCTCCTTAATTTTGTAGCCTCCGCATTATTTACCAAGACGAAGTAATTTGCAGGTAAGTGGATACAACCATATAATTAAATTGCTTTTTACGAGGAGACGTTGGAACTTATGTCTCACGGTCGTTTCCTCTTGAATCCTTGCTCTTCCGTTATCCTCTGTCATTCCTACCGCAAACTTAATTAAGTTCCCCAGAGGATAATTGCCGTTCGCGCATCTCTGAACCTAACGAATCGTTCTTAATCTCTGCATTGATTTAACATCCGCACGCGACCAGGGAATCAACTTTGTGTGTCCGTGTGTTTGATTTTGTGCGGGAGTATCGAGTGGTCACGCAGACTCGATAAATTCTACAAGAACATTTTCCTCCTCCTCGACCCCCGGTTCATTCTCCCGTGGCGTTGACGTCGTGATGCCAAAATGCCCACCAAGTATTTTTTCAGCCGACAATCCCTTTCTCAAGTATATTCACTTGATCCCCTCGTTCACTGTGACAAAAAAAGAAACAAAAAGAGAATTCTAAGCTAGATTATTGCTGTCGGTCATTCTCTAAGGACCTCAAGCTTTCATAAGATTCCGAGGAAGAGAAAATCAATTTTCCGGGGACACAAGACTTCCAGCAAACACTTATACCATTTGGGACGAACCCTAATAAGGCTGCCTACGGATTTTAACACGCCCAACCCCTGATCGACTCCGGAACGACTGTCAGACAAAAATTTCGCCGACAACCACCGGTCAATGTATTCTTGACGCTTCAGAAGGCAGCCCAACGATATATACTTCGGGGTTGTCCATTTCGCTCACGAGAAACAACTCCGCCTCTTGCCCCCTAGCGGCTGATAGACGAACTAACAATTACACGTTTTACGAAATCTGAGATGTGGTCAAAAATTCGACATTTTGCATTTTCCGAACAGTAAAATTATGAAAAAAATGTCAATCTCTCACTATCTGTGTTGTGAATATAAAATCATTAATTTGGAGTTAGTATTTCATTTGCAAGCTTTCGACTTAAACAGCAACAGAACAAATTGCAAAAATTCCGTAAATGAATTCTAAAATAATGATTGAGGTTAATATTGAATGAAATTTTTGATCGAGCGAAAGAAAAAGTTAATAAGGAGGAAATATATTCTCATCGGTGAATCTTTGATGTTGTTGTGCTCGACAAATTTATTTTCTTGGAATTTAACGTCAATATTATGTTAGGATTTCAACTTGTTTCTTGACGGTGGACATTACGTAGCGAATAAAAATGCAAAACGGGGGAGATAAAAATGGTGCTTTCATATCGTCGCTATAAACGAATTCATACTCGTGACAAACATATACCACTGAATTTTTATTAGACAAACCCCTTGATCGTTCATCATTTCTTATTCATGTTTCGCGTAAAACATACAAATGGGTAAAAATATAGTGATGGCAGTTGCGAAAGTCAATTTTCCACGTTCCCAGGAAGTGATTTTTTACTCAGCAGCTCTTAAGGGGGGAAAGCACATTGGGAAGCTTTATTTTCGGTGATACTTTAAGATTTTTTTTTCGTCGGTAAAATTCATTAGAATTCAACAAAATTCTGACATCGTTTTAATCATATTTTGATGAACTGTAATGAATTTTTGAAAATATTTTCAACCAAAAATGATAGAGTTACGCCCTGAAGTCCGCTGACGGTCGTGGTCCAGAGTTTTTCGATTCCTCGACGTGTGGCGATTCCAATTTTTATCTGACATTCAAAAAGTTTTTATCCAACATTGATAACTTATTTTGTAAGAATATGATAATTAAAAAATTCATAGAAAATTAATAGAAAAATTCGAAATAATTAGATTTGTTGACCGATCTCGTATTTATTCAGCATCCGGTATTGATACGTTGCCTCTCGAACACTGCGTTCAATCCATTTTGTGAACTCACCTTGTAAATAAATATTTGGGATATCGAAAAATAAAAATAAAGTCACGAAATCCGTTTTTCCTTTTTTTTTATGTTTATTTTATTCGGCAACATTTTTGTACATAACCCAACCGTTTATCGTTTGCTTTCAACCAATGTTTTACACTGTGTTTTCATTTTTTTTTGACACTATCCTCACAGTTTTTGTTTCTTCTTTTTTTTTTTTTTTTTTCTTCACATCCGGTTACGATTCAATGTTTATCGCAATGAACATGGCTCACGGTTATGAGCTTCACGATTTAAGTTACAGATTTCTCGAGCGCTAGGTACACGGATTACTTTAACGGTGGAGAATTTTTTTTTTTTTTTTTTGACGCTTTAACGTTTTGAGCATTTGCTAGCAAAATATATTCGAATGCACAAATAAACGTGTCAAAAAAATTCGATAAACATTTGTTACAAAATTGAAGAATGATTCTCGAGGCTCCACGGGCGTTAAAAAAATAATTACAAATGGCGGACGACAATTTCGGCACAAAATTTCAACAATATTTATTTATACAGTTGTTGATGCATTTATACAACTTTATTTTATTTTGAATCTTAGGATATTGTACAACGTACGAGGTTTCGTAGTTTCGTTTCTTTTTTTTTAATTTTTTTTTATTTTATCATGAGTTACGTATGTTTTTTTTTGTTTTTTATTTTTTTTCGTATTTACAATGAGGGGAAAAAATTCGATAAATTATATCTTCGTCTCTGGGTGGAAAAAAAAATGTGCAAGGGTTGGAAAGTTATCCTCGCTCTTTAATTTCACATTTTTTTCGCCTTTGGCAAATGACCTGTCAATAATAAACTTTTGCTCTTGTGTACCTCGTCGAATATAACCTTTTACCCTCTTCCTATTATTTCGCTACGGAAATTGGCCGCTGTTTCATTTTCCGCTGCCAGAGACGAGGATCCGGTTGGATAGAGCATTATTGTTATTTAATCATCGATACACGTTTTCGACTGTACAGTTTTTTCTTTTTTTTTTTTTCTTTTCAAATTCTCCCAGTTACAAAATTTGTTTTATTCTACAATTGTCTTTTTTTTTTCTCAATATTTATATATTTTTTTAAAATACTATTTACATTTATCACTTGGGAAAGTAATGATTAAAAATTGCGAAAATTTTCAATCAACTACTCGAACCAGGGCATGATTTTTCTAACGAAAAAATTTGTTCCTTTTTTCCACACGCGGTTAAACAGCGATGTTCGTTTTTCTTTCATTCCTTCACCATTTTTCAGTTTAAATATTTATTTTTTATCTTCATTTTTTTCATTTCACAGACTAAATTGTTTACATTGAAATTTATTTATCAACGGAATCGTAGTTTTCTATTTCTTTTTTTTTTTTTTTTTTTTTAAGCTATATTAAGATAACTGGACGCAACAAAGAGAGACTCTTTGTTGATTGATTGAAATGTGGAAAGCGTGAGAGAACATCAAGATGGAGAAGGAAGCGAAAATTTCTAGTTCATTCTTATGGGGAAATTCAATTTTCTACGTGAAAATTGATGTCGTCAATAAACTCTGTTTCGTTTCTGCTTTTGTCAAGTGTTTCGATGCGTTCAAGCAATCGAACAATTTAATTTACGATTTTCATCAGACGGAATTAAAAAAAAAAAATAAAAAAAAATTTAAAAAAAAGAAGAAATTGTAAAAAAGAATTAGAAAAATATTGAAAATGTAAGGAAAAAAAAATAACAATTTGAGTATAAAAAGGAATAAAAATAATTCAATTAAATCGTATTAAAAAAGAACTTGGAGAAATAATTAAAAAAATAAAAATTGCTTTTCGTTGTTGGCATTGAATTGTTTTTTTTTTTTCTTTTTCTCAAATAAATTGTGTTTCTTTTTCTACTTTATTTTTGCATCATACGTAAGTGCTCTGAACGTCAGTTTGTTGCGTAGCAGGCTGCCATTTTTTCATTATTCTTGGCTTAAATAATTGGCCAAAGGTCGTACGAAATTGTCTGGACATTGAGCAATAAAGAATGAAATTGATGGCTCCGTTAAGCAGCGCAAGTATGTCCATTACTTCACCAAAATTATGATAACAATTACGAAAAAAACAATCGCCAAGTACGCCTGACAAAAGTCCCAAAACCCCTTGGGGTATTTCGGTGACGAGAAATAATAAGAGAACGGCGACGAGCATTCGCGTCGTTCTGTCAGCTCTTCTCTCCGATTTGCTTGGTCTCCTCGTCACTGTCCCGTTCGTTGCAACGCAAGGATTGTATCCTCTCAAAACTTGCTTTCTACTCTTCGCCCTAAATTTTAAATCACTCTTGTAGGGTAAATGAAATTTTGTGAAAAAAAAAAATAAAGAAAAATAAAGAAAAAAATGAATAAACTATTTTGGAATCACGAACTCGGGACATTTTTTTGTAATTTTTTATTTTTTTATATTTTATTATTTTTTATTTCAAACTTTCGTCAAAAAATCGAGCTTGGTCTCAGTTAAAAAACGTTTTTTTTTTGCTGTTTGAGTTTCGCTCCAAAATTCAGTGAAAATTAATTTTTGTTCGCTGCTAATGAATAAAAGGATTTGATATTTTGTCAATAAGAGACGAAGGCGCGGGGACAATTTTATTCAATTGTGATTAAAGTGCATCAGGGTGGATGAAATTTTGGAATGAAAAAATAGGATGGAAATAAAAGTAAACTTACCTGTACAACGCTTTGATGAGCCAACAACTGATGACAGTGAGAATGACGCAGGGAATTAATTTGACGACGACGCCGAGAACCCAGAAATTCAATTGGTACAAAATTCTTTTTCCGGCATAATTATCGACGTGGTAGAGTAGAACTTCTTTTTTGTCCTCGTAGACCTTTTGTTCTTTTATCTAAAAAATGCGAGGGGAAAAAATGGTATCGAGGATTTTCGAAGAAAGATGCGCGCAAATGGGCAATAAAGAGAATTCGTTAAAAAACGTGGAGGAGTGGAAAATTTTTAATGAATTAAAACATCGAAATTCCGAAGAACACTTGAACGCGACGATGAATTATTTGCATTAAAATCAAATAAAAGGAGATATTCCATTACGGAGATTTCCGCGAATATTTTAATTATAATAATCCATAAAAAATTTTACGAGATTGAGCCTCGAATGAAAAATAAGCAGATAAAAATCATAAAAATTTGCCAACCGGATGCGGTAGCACGTACGAATAATTTGGATTAAATTCCAAGCGTCCCAAGCCTCCAAGATTTCTCAGATTTTTTCCTACCAAATGGGAATTTTGTAAGGATTTACTGTACCGTTTTCCGGGCTCGTTATGCCGCGATTAAAAATCGTCTCTCATCTCAAATTAAGGGAGCATTCTCCGGGCAAATATTTCGACTGAATTTTAGGAGGTAAATTGGCCACGATATTCGAGCAAGCGAATAAAACGGACGAATAAGTTTCGTTGGGCAAATATGATACAGAGAACCGAGAGAAATATGCGGCAGGATGAAGAAAAATAAAAGAATGAAAAAATAAAAATAAAATACAAATAAAGAAAGACGAGAACTCACTCCGAATACGAGATAGCTCGGAGCGCAGGCAATCATCGGTGCCAAAAAACTGCTCCACAGGGCCAATCTGCAGCGTGCTGCTGTGCACCAGGCGTGGTTGTACTCCGGAAATCTAGAACAAATGATATTTCGTACGGAATTCCCGAAAAAAGTCATATTTCGTGACTTTATTTCGAAAAATTCAATTTTCGACTATTTACTCGCGTCGGTTCTTACGGCCCATGGGCCAAAGTTATACAATACAACATAAGAAAATACTTGGCGAAACGAGGACTCTGAGAAATAATATTAAGACGTGCCTATCTCCAATTTAATTGATTTCTCTTAGTCTATATACAGGGTGTCCCCAATGTCGACTTTAACGAATCCTTTTAGACTTCACATTAATAACACAATGGTCCGAAATAACGCAGATTTGTTGATACCTTTGAAGACTCTTGATCATTTGCAGTTGCAAATCCTCGTCAGATCAACATAAGATGAAGAATTATAAGAAAAGTTGTAGAAAATATTCAAATTTTCCTTTTCCAAAGAAACAATAATAACAAAACAACAAATAATAACAACGATAATTGAGTATCAATGGAATCTTTGCTTGCGGAGTAATTGGAACGTTCATTTTTCATGTTATTCCAACGCACAGAAATCAGTCTGAACGCCAGCACCATGTAAATCAGTTATGCAAATGTTCCCTCCAGCAATTCTTGGAACGGGATCGTTTTCAGTAGGACCAGCGCGATGTATATTGCGAGCATATAAACTAAACTGATCCAAAAGGCCTTTGTGCCATGGTATTACCCAACGGTGCTATATTTATGGGACAAATACTGTGGACACAGAAGATCGTGTTAATTACATCATGGGGTTTAACCTCAGGCCGCAATATTAAGGGCCGATTAGTACAATTTGCCTTTTGGCAAACAAACGTCATCGACGGAGAGCTCTGGTCAAAAGGTTTCATGACATTTTTTCAGAACATCGTTGGACGTTCGAAATTTTGGAAGATTTCAACATTCTTCGTACGATTTATTTCCTTTGTTGAAAATTTTGCAGTTTTTACATAAATTTGGCACTCAGTGGCTTCGAAACTTTAGTAAAAATGGTTTTTTCCTTTTTTTTTTAATTTTGCATCGTAGAAAAACACATGGAGTAGTTTGTCAGAAAAAAAAAGAATTTCGACGGTTTAGTTACCGAGATACATCGATGAAAAGTTCCAGGGGATGAGCAACGAGTTATTATCTGAAATGGTAAAGTTTGAATTTTATTTTACACATTGTTGCGGAAAGTTTATGTTTTCATATACTTTTGAGATATAACAACCAGAACTGTTGGATTATTCCTCAAGTTATATCAAAGTTTTGAAACACTAGCCAGGGAGTCAACTTTATAAAACGTGAGTTGTGGGAGCAGACGACTGCGTAAGAAGGAGGCGTAACTGCGTAAGAAGGTTTGGAGGCGTGAAGATTCATTGTGAGGAGAAATGGCGTGAAACATGGAAGACGGATAAAAGCGAAGAGACAAATTCACAGGATGCTGAGGATCTTATTACGCAGTTAAATATCGGAATTAGTTTTTTAAACGAAGAAGAAGGTTCGATAGTTACTCAGCGTTCGATAAATTCCAAGTTTAATTGTTCAAAATTCGTACGAATCTTCGCAACAATCGTACTCAACTGTGGGTCAAATTTGAGGAAGTTTGGCCGTTTAGAAATCGAGTTAGTCGTTAAATATCGACTTTTATCGTCACTTCCCATAAGACCTGGTGTTAAAGTTGCGATTTTAAATACTCATCTTAGAAAAATTGTATTTCATCATTTTTCTGTTACTTTTTTTGGGTTTTTTTTGGGTTACTCTTACGATTAAATACTTTTATGATTATGGCCGTAGAACCTCGTCAAAACCAATAAAAATTACAGTATTTTTTGTTGATCAAAACTAACCGAAGTTATCAACCATCAATTTCCATGATAATTCTTACGTTCGCAGTCACCAATTGACAATAAAATTATCAAGATAGAAATAGTTGTATTAATTAATAACAAAAATCACTATTTCCTGAATAAACAGAGACACACGAGCAATATATTTAACGAGGTTGTTTCATATGGAGAATTTGCCAGAGTTAATTAATCTTGTTAAGTTGAATCTTGGCTGCGCTCGAGATCCCTGTGTGATTGTCATCGCATTAAGGGATTGTCAGAGTTTCCGGAAATTTGTAGCACAAGTGATGGATGTCTGGAGAGGAGGAAAACTTCAGTAAATCTTCTCCGTTGGTGTCTATAAGTTTTAGTATCCATAGAAACGTGTGTAAACGATGAGACGTTGGAAAGTTTAAAGAAATTCAATTGACAAAGTCAAAGTAAAGAAATAAATAATAGACGAAAAGTCCATTGATTTTGCTGTTATTTATAAGTCCGACGAAGTGGCAGCGTGAAGAACTAAAAAAAATGGAAAAAAATTGTAAATTACGTAACAATAAATATTCTTTTTGTTTCACGAGTCCCCTTTGACGTCACGACACGTTTAAAGCTTTATTTACAACTGAATTGTTGTTCCCGCAACGATGACTTGTATTTTATCGAGCTTTCAAATTCACTCGCGTTACGTCAAACAATGGATATCGAGTCGACGTTTTTGCTATTTTATGGTCCACGTAACATTATTATTTTTATTATTGTCCCGAGAAAACTGTATTTTCTGTGAAAAATATGAGAAAAATTAATCTTTGATTTCTTTATGAAATAAAGAAGGAAAAAAAATAATCAATATTGCTATTTATCAACAATTTGATTACGTAAATATCGAAAATTGAGATTTTCCATAAAAACTAATAATGGTTCCAAACTTTTTGTCGGATCATGATTAAATTACGAATCAATTCACTTACGATCATTAATTGTTTTTTTTTTTTTAAACAGTGACAACTGAATCGCTTTTCATTTGCAATCGATTCGTCTCGAGAAGGCAAATCATTTCACGTGTTATTTAGTTTCCAAAGTATTTTTATTTATTTAAACGACCAAAGAATGGAATTTTGATTTGGCAAAATTGAGAAAAATCAATTGACTCTCTCGTGGAAAAATTAAACACTCCGGATGCGAAAGGCAGCAGAAAGAAAACATAATTTTTTGTAAAAAAGAAACTCACTCTGTTTCAGAAATATCACTGAATAAAGGATAAGAAAAAATATTACTCGAGAAGAAGAAATCGATAGGGCCAGACTCTCTGGTCTTCCAATCGAAGCTGCGAGGCTCACGAATGTTTCACTGTATCCGATATCTATAGTCTCATGACTGATGACAGGATTCCCGTCTCGGAAGCCTCGAACATGTGTTTCTGTTTCGATATCTCGACGATCAAATTACGGTCAGTGCCAAATTGGAGCGAGCTTCGATCTCTCCTTTTTGGTAAAATAGTCCGGAAGAAATGTGAAAGAAATAAATGACGAGGGTCAAAACCTTGATTCATTAATTCGTCATTAATCGCGATATAAAAAAATTTATATAAACAAATAAAAAATAAAAATAAAATACAGATCGACCGACGATTGAATTTATAAAAACAATTCATAGAAACCCTGAATTTTGGGTCGTCGAAAAATGCAAATGAACATTTCTTTATTTATTTCAAAGATTAAAATAATCCAATTTCGATAAAATAACAAAATTCATCAATCCACTGGGCTTTTTTGGCAACAAAACGCCGTTCACACGAACTGTGACAACAATAGCAACCAATCAGTATTCAACAATTTGCAACACTTTGAAAATTGTTCGAGGCAGACGGAGATAGTGAAAAACCAACAACAGAATTCACTCAATAGCTTCTAGACACGCGAGTGAGCAAGAGGTTATAACCAGCAACGCGATAACAAAAGCGTTTGTTTCAGTGTTCAATTGTTTCAATGTTATTGTGAGTTCTTCAACGTTCCGACACGAGGATCGATCGCTGGGAGGGGCGAAACTTCGAAGGATTTTTATTTGGTATTGACCAATCGAATTCGGTTGAGAAAAAAGAGCCAAATCATCAAAACATAGAAGGCCAATTGCCACAACAAAATATTATCGTATCGTCCTCGTGGGCAAAGTTATTTCTCTCGTGATGCGAATGAGCGATGCCTAAGTCTCTGGATAACTGCACAATTTTGATATTCAATCAATTATGCAACTTTGTACACTTGGAAGTTTGCAGATGTGCCATTCAGGACACAAGACAAATCGATTATCAGAATCTTGTTGGCTTGTTATACTCGTTGCCTCGAGCTACGGAGTTATGTTCGCGGAAGAAGGTTCCAATATGTGCAGGAAGTCAACTCCAAACTTCCGCGAGTCGATTCTTTAAAGTTAGATTTGAGATAAACATGTTTTTTTTTTCTTTGGTGCTTAAGTTAAGCAGGAAGTTGAACAGATGAGAAACTTAATTTGATTCTCGATGAAAATGTTGAGGCCTGGCTAAGGAAATTGGCGATACTGTTGACTATTAAGATTGGAATTAATGCTGAATGAAGTGTTTGGGTCGTGGTTGAAAGATTTTTTGATAATTCGATGATTCAGGCACCCTGAAGAGAAATGTGGGGCAAAATGGACCACTTAAGAAATTTAGCGGGCATCGTCGGTGAGCACGGGGCCATTTTTACTTATTTTCAAGTCCCAGAATCGATTCCATCTTCTTGTTTCCCGAATTTTGGAAAAAAAAATTTGGGGCAAAGTGGCCACGCCCTCCAGATGCGATAGAAATTTATGATTGGTTTGTAACGAAGAAAAATTCGCAACTGGGAAAATCAGTGCACAACTGCTTAATCTTTTATCTTTTCCAAGGCATCGCAGACGAAAAATGTGATTTTCGTCAACAATCAAAATAAAAAGAACAGTTCTCGACAATTTTTACAATGATTCTTACCCGCAGTTTTGGGCAGCTTCTTGAAAAACAATGAATTGTTTTTTTGGTCACTTTGCCCCAGAAATCGAAATTTAGTGAGTGGCCATTTTGCCCCAGACATCGGAATTTAGTGAGGGTCCATTTTGCCCCATGGGTCCATTTTGCCCCACATTCTCCTGCACGTCATCCTATACCTTGAATCCTAACTAATTTAGTACGATATGTTTGGGACAAAGCTCCGAAAAGCGGAGATAGCGATTACATTATACGCATCGTAAGTGTTATGTCCAATAATCAAGAGGATCCGAGAGCTCTTTGATCGTAAAGCAAGATTGCTTAGAAGGTTGAATACACGGAACGAGGGAGATGAATGAAACTGTATAAGGGCATGATTTTACGACATTTACCCTCTAAATAATTGATTCGAAGAGGGAGGAAAATGTTTGCAGTGCCATAATTGGAAGGAATTCACTAGCTTAGACAGAACTGCGATGATGATGAATCCCTAGGCGAAAAATGAAATGGACTGAAATATTTGGAGGAAAAAAAAGGCGTTCTTACCTGATTGCGATGTACCTCCAGACCGCGAGGGTCAAAGTCAAAGCGATGCTTATGGTATGAAGCAGCTGAGTGAAGTGCATATGGAAGAGGACGAAGACCGCCCATCCGTAGGGGAACATCTGGTGTTCAGGCAGGACCAGATACTCGTAGACAGCAAAGGGTATGTATTCGACCATGACGAGCATGTCTGCAGTAGCAAGTCCGGTTAGTATTCGATTGATGGGAGCAGCAGCCATGTCTTTCCGGGTGAGGACAATGATGTTGAGGACGTTGGCAACGGTGCCGAAGATGCAAACAATGAGGGCAACATAGCCATGGTAACGTTTGTACGACTGGGCAAGGTCACGGATTGGTCCACTGCAGTAGCAGACCGGAACAGCGGTCGTGGTACTGAAGTTGTTCATGTAGTCGAGATCCTCTTCGGTGATGTTCCATTTGCCGAGGATGTGGGTGTAGTTCTTCAGCTCATTCATGATTGATTCACCTTGCAATATCAATCTTAACTGGCCCAAAGAAGCTTTCAGACTGTGCTCGGAACGGCTAATCGACGTGCCATTACCGAAGTGATCGAGCATGGCATTTTTTTATTGCCAAAAGGACGATCAATGGAAGGGATCAAAAGACTTGAAGTTGCAGCTCAAACCCGGAAGGATTAATAGAACTTAATGGAACTTTTAAAAGATGGGGTCGACCTGAAGCTATTGAGACTAGTTGATGAGCAGCCAGCCTTTCATTCTTGTGTATAACCAACGAAATAACCAACTTTGTCCTTGCTGCGAAATACGTAACTACGCTTCCAGCTAGACCAAGTGAATCGCAATTGTTCCTCCCTCAAGAGAATGTGAAAGAGAACAAATAGCTACGATGCCGTTGTTTCTTGGCTTTTCACAAGGATGACACTCCCTCTGGGCGGATCGTTCCTTTTGGAGACTGATGGTAGAAACACTTCTCACGGTCTCAACGCTGCTGCTACGAAAGTTCTTCTTCCTTTTTCCTTTCAAGAATCCTTGGAAGTAGTGCTTGCTACTGCAGCCAAGAGACACCGAACAGAACCAGCACCTCAGGAAACCTCGCCTGCACCATTCATATGAAAAATGACATTATCCATTTCTCCTTCACTTTTATATCTTCGCAAGAGTATCTGGTCGATGGGTTTTCTTGCCCAGCAAAACGATCGTTGTTCAACTGTTGCTAGTTCCACGGAATATACTGAATCTGCCCGGGAACTGGAATTGTTGATCGACTCCCAAACCTCAATTAGTCACGTCTCCTTCAAAGTTCCATTAGTGTATTCATCAATAATCATCTAATTGCGGACTCACTTCAAGCCGCTGGTCTTGTCCTCCTGCCACGTTATTTGTTCCACATCACCGAAGACACAGAACTATCGCCCTCCACTTAAACGTTGATAGTGCCCGTTATTCCACCCCCACAATCTCCATCACCTTCTACGCCAATTAGCAACACGAATCTAATTTACTCCCGTTAATTTACAGCTGAATTTTGCATGTTTAGATTCATCTAACCGCACCCAAACCGCTTCATAGAAACCTTTCTCCCATGCACCCACTAACGTCAAGCAAATTTCTATCGTTCCTATTCAAACCCAGATGAACTGGTAGGTTATTCAAACCCACTGTTGCGCTCATGCGGTCCGGGATATTGCGACGGGGAAATTAGTTCCTGCCTGGATTAGACGATGACATCCAATTTTTCAAGGTCTTGAATCAAATGACTCTGTTGGACACCGAAGCTGCACTGGTCCAGTCAACAGAAAAAAAAAGGTTTCTCTTTAGGACTGCAAGGAAGATTCCTTCTCAAGCCCATCGATCGGCTCCGTTTTTCAATAACTTCACGCTCGTATTTCCCCTGAAGACAGCTTTGATGAACATCTGCCGTCTCTCTGGCCAAGCTCCTGCAATCAAGCATAGTTTTTTTTCAACGTCAGACTAGAGTAGCATTTCGCAATCTTGAATGAATATCAGCGTGATTGAATCGACGCCTATAACGTTGGGTTAGTGTCAATCTTTAAGTCGAAAAATCTTTGGTACAAATGTGACAACGAATCAAAGTTTCTTAAAACCCAGTGACAATCAAAGCCTAGTTTTCACTGTCGAAAAAGTCGTGTTTACTTATACGTTCAGTGGCAACACTTTGATTGCGAGAAAGGTCTCGGTTTGTTGCCACCTGGTGGTGGAGAACGGAGCTAAATTTTTGGCGCGTTAATAAAATTGCGGGAAATTCAAACGACGAAAGTTTATCGAATTGTGTTTTGAACGATTTCGGTCTTTTAAACATATTTTTCAGCGATTTGAAAAATTGAAAAAAATTAGTGTCATCGTATTTCATGCTAAAGAATATTATCACCAAATTTTATTAAATTCTAATCAAATTGTCGTATGCGATCTTTTCAATGACGGATCCAACCGTTTACATCGCTTCATATGTGGACCCCAAAAAGACCTAATCAAAGTCCTTTAATATCTACGACTACACATTTCTCAGTCAGGTTTCCGAAGCCCCACACCATTCTGTCAATCATCGATGAAAATTATATCATCAAGTGACCCCCAATAGCTGTCATTCCCATCAAATCAAGCAGCACACACTACTGTTTCATGAAAGCTCACGAAACGAGTGCCACAGATCACTATTTTTTGTGGTGACAGTTCCGAGAGGGTGAGACTTCATTTTTGAAGAGCCATGTCTAGAGACGTGGTGGCGTATTGACCCCAAGTCGATCCTTCCTGACTCACCCCAACCTAAATCGACTTTTTTTAAAATTAATTTATTTATTTATTCATACCACTGTCATAAATCGACATTATCCCAGCACCAGGATGTTTGGAAGTTGAAAAATGACTTCTACAATTTGCGCAAAGCTAGAAATATCTCTCTTCCGATCCCTTAAGACTGATTTACCTAACTATGTCAGTTCGAACAGTTTCCATCAACTCTTCAGTATATAACATCGAATTTGACAGCTCCCACGAGCTTTAACAAAATGAATTAATCTACTCGCCCTTCATATCTCATTTCACTGTCTCACATTAACGTAAAGAATTTTAATACAATTCATTTAAACTCAAGGAGCATTTATACATATTTAAATATTTTAATTCAACGAATAATAATAATAATAAATAATAAATAATAATAATAATAATAAATAATAATAATAAATAATAATAATAATAATAATAAATAATAATGAAAAATAATAATAATATTAATACGTGACTAATAATAATAGTTGTACGTTAATGATGAAAACTCTTGATTAATTGGGTCATCGCGGATAAAATAGCAAATATACAATAAACCAGTAACTTTGATGAATCGAAATCTGGTAGTCGGTAGAAATTTGGTTTAACAACCCACGAACATTCACCCACGCGTGATATCGTCGAGGTTTATTGAAACGAGGAATACGAAAGTTTCATGGAGATTTGTAAATTACATGGAAGTATGATTAACACGAGTCGTTAACGATTCAAAATAGACGTGTCTATTTTAATAAGGACAAATTCAAAACTTTTGTTCGAAATAATTAATTGGGATGAGTGCACTGGGATTTGGATAATTTTGTAGTGAATTTGAGAAGATTGTTTGTCTGTACTTTAGTGTTTTATTAGAGAATGGAAAAAAATAAATGTCACGAAAATGTGCAGTCATGAAGATTCTGGGGATTGGATGCGAATATTGGAATGGAAAATTGTATGTGGGACTGGAACAAAGAAAAGTTTTTTGTTTTATAAATAAAAAAGACGAAGTTCGATGTGCATATTTGCGTAGGAGATCGATGAAAATAGAGCAACCCCCGTGCGTGCGCGCCGCGGATTCGAATTTGATCCATGGCTGAAAAGAGACTTGGGTGGGTGGAAAACCGAGTTAAAAGTATAGAAAAAAAAGAGGAGAGAGAGAGAGAGAATCGGAAGGAAATCTCACATCGGAAAAGGCAATTTCAGAGAGTGGGTAAATTTAGCAAATAGAAAATTGGTAGGCAAGGTTTTCCTCGAAAGAGGAATCAAATGCGTGGTTCAATAAAGTTTATCAAACGAGCTGGAAGCACATGCAAAAAAGGATTTGAAAAAAAACGAGAAAAAAATACTTTTTGCACTAAAAATTCGCGAATAAAAATAAAAGCAAACGAAGTGGTCAATTGGCGCAACGGACACGAGGCGCCAATTCTGCTGATGAGTTTTATTAATTTATCCATTGAAATATAGCGTCGAATAACTGCCCGCGATAGATTATACGGTTTAGTAAACTGCGCTTCTGCATTAAAATCCCTCGAATTAATTTCACGGACGAAAAATAATTGAAGGAGAGTTTTATCATTTTTTTTTTTTTTTTTTTTTTTTTTCATTCTACGCGAAAAAAAACGGTTCATTTCAACAGCTTCGCGGAAAATTAGCAGCATCGATTTGTCTCATCAGATCGACGACTCAGATTTATTTACGATCGTTTTATCGTGAGATTCATATTGAATAATTGTTTTTCACTTTTTCTCACATACAAAATGGTTTGCGGGCATAAGTTAATGAAGAAAAGTTGGTGGAAATTGACTAAAGAACAACATACTCCAAATTCAAGATCATCCGAGCTAATGTGTACTTGCTGTTTAATTACAAAAATTGCCAACATTTTTTTCTTTAGATTTTTTTGAAAAACTAATTGTAGCTTCTTCGATGTTGCATTAAAATGTGTGCAAAGTTTTGGAAGGCTTCAGCATGTAGAAGCCAAAATATTTATTGATGAAAATGTAACTTTTGACACGAGCTCTTATGAGAGACTACCGAAAATTGTGATTTTTAGCAATAAATATCTGAACGTTTCGCTTGGTGAAAGCTTCTAAAATTTATTACACACGTGCGTATGAAATTGAAGAAGATTTATCCAAATTTTCAACAAAATCTTGCGAAAACGATGTAACCATTGAACTACCTTAAACAGATTCGATAAAATTCAATTCTATTTATTAATATAGCGAAGGAAAAATAACTGCAAGTCTTTATATAGCCAAAGTATGTGTGTCTTTAAAAATCTAATAATCCTACAGTAAACAAACAATTTTTCTAAGCTAGATGCAGATCGAGTGTGATAGTGGTTTTGCATATTTGCAAAGCGGCAGCCATAAATTGATAGGTAAATATACTGTGCCAAGTTACGTCAAACTCTGCGTCAACACTTGTGCATATCTCAAGAGAGCGAAGAAGAACGATGGATTAAATGGAGTAAGAGAACGAGGAGAGACCATTGGGTTGAGCTTTCGGATCAGTGATATTACGCGATGGGTAAACTCCGTGAAATCCACGTACGAATCGAACGTGTTTATTCGTCCCTCGATACCAGAGACCTGAACTAACAACACGTATAGATACTGATGGGAACATACGTCCACACATTCGTTAATTGCTCTCCTTCCCGCGACGCTTTAGATGCGACGATTCAATTTTTTTTGAATTAATTTCAGCTTGACATCCTGGCTTTCATGAGACCGAATTATCATTTTCCTTCGGTAAAATAATATTTAAATTGCATCCCAAACTTCTTTAGAATTTGAAAGGATTTGGATCGAGACTTTTTACCTAAAAACTCGATTTAACGTTAAAAGTTTTTCTTCCATACAAAATGGTTTGCGAGCCTAAATTCATTGAAAAAAAGTTGTTACAAATAGATTAAAGAACAACATGTTTTAAATTCAAGATCGTCCGAGAAAATCTGTATTTTTTATAAAATAACAAAAATTTCGAAAAAACTTTACGACCGATTTTGTTTGAAAACTGAAAAAAGCTTCTTCGATGTAACACGAAAGCGTAGGCAAAGTTTTGAGAGGCTTCGGCATTTAGGAATCGAAAAATTGGAAAATTTCGGAATATTGGAACTTTGAACACGCGCTCTTTTGAGAAACTACTGAAAATTGTGACTTTTATGAATAAATATCTCGACTTCTACATCGTGGAACCTCTCGAAGGAATTTTATCGCTAGAAAATTTTGTATCCAAGGTCCTTAAACTCAACTGAGATAAGAATCAAAGTTCAAACTGTACAAAAGTTGAATCGAGGGTCGTCCAAATCTTCTTTGAAGGGAACGTCTCCGATTTTCTCGATTTTTATTCGACTCCTTCGGTTGGGAGTTTATCAAATCCTGTAAATCTCTGAAGATCAATAAATCGCGGGGCTCAGAATCCTCAAAGAGTCAGATCGTGCTGCACTGAATGACAACTCGAAGAAAAGTTAAAAAAAAAAGCAAATCGAGTAGAAATAAAAACACAGAAAGTACGTCGTGTAGAAAACAATTATTTATAATTAATTAAATAGCTATTCAGTTGGTTTGTTTCCACGTGACGTCCTTCATCTCCGACTCCCGAGTTTCGATACAAAAATAAGAAATACGAAAAGAATCGCTGAGCGAAAGCCTTATAAACGCTTTAATTAAATTCAAGCAATCGTGAAGCACGATACTTTATTCATATTTTGATAAAAAAACAGAAAATAATCCAACGAGCAATGAGGTTAAGGCTCGAACGCGAGCACGGATGGTTAATCCTCGTGTATAGTGAGGAGGCGGGTTGGCAATATTTCTCTCACTTTTGTATCCATGGAATAAAAATGTCTCTGCTTATCTCGCTACTTTCTCATTTAATTTCAGTTCTTATCTATACGTTAATATTGCTGTGTCATGTTCCATGAGAATTTTGCGGAAGAGGGAGGGCAGCAGGACGATTACATTTACGTTTTATTTAGAAAAATCTGAGACACGAGAAATAAAAGAAAAAATGTTGTACAAAAAAATGGCAAAATGACATTTTATTTCCCTCGCCAATTTAAAGAGTTTTCTAATTTGATGTTGATAAAAAAAATTATTCGCAGCAGTAGAGCAATCTTCAGAATCCTTGGACCTCAAGGATTACGAATTTACGTTAAAAATATTATTGTTATAAAAAATAATAAAAAATGTGGCATTTGAAGGCTTTTTTTCGATAATTTAATCGCGTTTGCATCCCAAATTCGATCATTTTTTTGTTCCTTTCTCCCACTATCGTTTATCAGTGGAGATAAATAAAAAAGCTCAACAAACGGTGCACGATCGTGGCATTAAAAATTTGTTTCATACGAACCCAAGGAGCTCGTCGCGGGGATAAAAAAAATCGATGGATTTTATACTTCAATCGAAGTCTATACAGAACAGCGGAATCATGGAATGCGTTGGGAAAACTTGTAGAATCGCTTATCCCGTCGTTGGCGTTCTATTGACACTGTAAACGTTCGCCGCACAAAGATTTTCTCACGACTACAGTTTCAAATATTTGTTTTAATAAATATTGACTTACCAAGTCGTTTATTTCGAAAAAAAAACAAAAACAATACGAGCAGCGATAACCGATGCTGAAAAATAAAAAAACTACAATATTCTCGAGCTTTTTTAAATAAACAAACAGAAGAAAGAACTTAAATAAATCAAAATAAATTTAAATTGCTCGTGCACTTGAGTTTTCCAGTAAAAAAAATCCAACGGTTTTGTTGATCCTTTGACAATGTGTTAAAAGCCCCGGATCATCGAAAAGGTTTTGCGAAAGAAAAATATATCTTCTTTTATTTTTGACAGTTGGTAAATAAAAAATATTGTAAGCTTCGTCGTAGACCGCCTGCTTATCGCAGGACATTTATCAGGAGCGATGTGGAGGTTGAAGACGTTGCAAAAAATCGTTGCGAATCAACAAAACCTAAAGAAATGTACAAAATAAACTGTGCTCCACTCGCTAGATTTATTGCCCCATATTTTGTAAATTGCTTCTCAGAAATACGTGGCAATCGCCTTGCAAAATGCTAAGGGATGTAGAAATATTCTCTTCATATTCGTAAAATACATTTTTTTTACCTTCAAAGTAACAAGAAAATGTATGCAAAAGTATGAACCAGAAAAAACAGCCAATCGCGAGTGATAAGTGCATGAAGAAGTTTATATAATTTGATTGTCATTATTGTTATTATTTCTTTTTTAATAGTGACATTTGCTTTGCAAAATGGTAACTCATGTAGAAATATTCTCTTCATGTTCCTTCATTTCACTTCATGTTCGAATACATTTTTTTTTACCTTCAAAGTAACAAGAAAATGTATGAAAATTTATGAAAAAAGATGAACCAGAAAATATTGTTGTTATTATTTCGATGCCATCGTATGTAAATTTTAACTTTTCTGCATAAATTTTTCTACCTCTCGACATTCCCATGCACTTACCGATCTGTCAAAATGGTTTAATTCGAAAAAAATTCGTTTGATCACAACTCCGACTTCTATCGCCAAAAAATGTTGCATACAACGTCCTTAAACTCAACTCAGGTAAGAAGCAAAATTGAAACTGTACAAAAAGTCAATCGAGGGTCGTCCAAATCTTCTTTGATGGGAACCTCGATAGTTTTCTCGATTTTTATTCGATCTCTTTCGTTGGGAATCCATCAAATCCTGTAAATCCCTTCATTATTATTATCAATTTCAATCGCTATTAGATTTTACTTTTCTCTTTGCGTGCAACAAATTCGAAGGAATTCTATCGCCAGAAAATTTTGCGCACAACGTCCCCAAGAAATATCGCAAATAAAACCCTGAGCCAAATTTTTTCAAATCAAATGCTTCCAGATCCTCCATAAACTGTCAAATGGAAACTCATTAATATGTAAAGGAATTTTGGACAACAAGAGTAGCATTTCTAAGCTCATTTATCAAAATGTTCGCCGAAGTAATCAGTGCAATTGACACAAACATACGATATCCCTCATGATATGTATCGCGTTATGAAATACGTTTGGGTTTAAGGTATAAAATCGAATTTGCCGGGAGTATCGGTAGTGAGCAAGAACGTATAAGTCGATCAAGAGCCATGCGGGTTTGTGGTTTCTAGTTTTGCAATTGGAAGGATGTTTGTGTGGGTAACCCGTTTATTCGAAAGCTGGACAGCCATGTGCAACTCGAAAGTTTGCGTTCAGCTTGAATGTTTCCAAGCGCCATTTTATAAGCTCCTCATATATGGTGATTTTCATGGAATATTTGTGCCGTTGGTGAGGTTGCGAAATTTCTAAATCCTATTTCGCACCAGTGAATACATCCCCTTTAAGCTTCTTCCAGGCCATCCTGAATTTTCTCAAGTTGCAAAAGCATCTGAATAATTTAGGTACCTCGTCAAACAGCATCAGCAAGAGCTGATACGAACCCAAGTGTTTTCAGCTCTTATTTTCCTAATGTTGTCACGTTCATCCCTGACATATTATAGTTTTGCTTATCGCCTGCTGCTGCTCCTGCCTTTCCAGCATACGAATCCTCCCTCCCTATCAACCTTTTCGACGTCTTACGAAACACCCTCACCACCAGAAATGCATCAATCAAATTATTCAACAGATCTCTATGCAAGTCCCTCCTTCTTTGCGCTAATGCCACTTAACTGCATTTCATTATAATTCATGAAGCAACAACGTGTCACTTCCAATCACCTTTCAAGCTTTTTAAGACGAAGGAACATTTTTTTCAGCATTTATTTTTGTCACAATGTCTCTAGATTCGTTTTAAAAAATGTAGGGGACTTGAAAATGTAGAATGGGATTTTAAATCTTGGGATTTTGAAGCCACATCGTCAAAATCAATGTTTACAATCATCGGTCGAACTGCGTCAACTCTGAAGCTGTCAAAATAGTCGATTGAACATTTTTTTCATTTTTTTTTGTCACAATGTCTCTAGATTCGTTTTAAAAAATCTAGGGGACTTGAAAATGTAGAATGGGATTTTAAATCTTGGAACTTTGAAGCCACATCGTCAAAATCAACGTTTACAATTATCGGTCGAACTGCGTCAACTCTGAAGCTGTCAAAATAGTCGAACGAACATTTTTTTCATCATTTTTTTTGCCACAATGTCTCAAGAGTCATTTTAAAAAGTGTAGAGGACTTGAAAATGTAGAATGGGATTTTAAATCTTGGAATTTTGAAGCCACATGGTAAAAAACCAACATTTACATTCAGGTCAAGCTGAATAATTTGTGAAAAACGTAATTTAGAATGTGGAGAACCTTTCGACTCATCATTATGGAGATTGAAGGAAAACAAGGTGATGTAACGAAGCATCCGAGTTGTTTTTCTCATCTCATAATCGAGGGGTAAACAGCAAAAACCCAAAGAATATAATTTTGCTTAGAACTGGAAGAAAAATAGTAACTCCACCTCGAGTGCTTCGAATCCTTCACGAATTCAGCTACAGTCATAGCTGAATTCGTTGCTACTAGGAAACATCCCTCATTTAATTTAAAGTGTCACCCTAAGCCAGTAAACTAATGGGGTGTGGGAGGATTTCGCGACTCTCCGTCCGGAAGGCTCGCGAAATTCTCTGTGAAACTCTGTAACTAACAGAGCCTCAAAAATCCCTATGTAACTATTACGTCCATGCATTTATTTAAACACGTAAAAATTAAACCAGACTTCCAAAATTTTTAAATTAAAAAAAAAAAAAAAAAAAAATTTAACCAAAATTTTACCAGCTCAAAAATTTTCCACCGGTGAATTAAAAACGGTAGCACGTTAATCAGTGTTGCCGGCCGCTACTTTTTCCTAATGCACCACTGCATCGCATTTCCACGAGGGCCAAAGGAAACTGAAGAAAACCTTGGCCGATGCGGGTGGCTATATTTCAACTAAAGTTTAGTTTCAGTTGGTTAGCACCATCAGAAGCTCAAAAAAACTGTCTACTGCATGTCTAAGCGGTCATCCAACCAAGTAATGACCTCACTCGAGGTTGCTTAACTTTTTGATCACTGGACCCATGCACCGAACGCGTACCTACCACTGTCGGAACAATTAATTATTCTATTATTCACTATTTTATTGTCCAACATAGAACGCCTCATGGCCTTTATTTATTATTATCATTATATTATTCTTATTATGTTATTATTATCATCAGCATCATATTATTATTATTATTATTATTATTATTATTATTATATTATTATTTCGTTATTATAATATTATTATTTTATTATTTTTATATCATTATATTATTACTTCATTATTTTGTTATTACTAGTTTATTATTTGATTATTATTTTCTTATTCTGTTATTACTATTTTATTATTTTATTATTAATATATTATTATGTTATTATTATTATATTGTCATATTATTATTATTATATTGTTATTTTGTTATTAGTATATTATTATTATTATTATTATTATTATATTTTTTTACTATTATATAATATTTTTTTTAGTATTTGAATATTTACCGCAGCTGGTATGATTTTTTAAAATTAAAACTGTTTTTGTTGTTGTCAATAGTGTAGGTGTGAAAAAAAATATATTGTGGGAAAACATTGAATCTGCATTGCAAATTTTGTTTCACGAGGTTCGTTTACATGGGGCTTCGACGCGATTATCAGCTGCCGTATATATTTGAAGTTTTATTGTTCGTTGTTTGAAGAGATCACGAATGGGGAAGAGTGCGAAGGAATATTATATGAAGCCCGTTGAATGGATAGTTTGGGAAATGATTTCTTTGGGGAATACGAATTGGACTTTCGACTGACGTAACGATGAGAAATTCTCATCGGTTTTTTGTTCTTCGATTTATTTCGAGGGAGATCGATTGAAGGACTAGTTTAGCCTCGAAAAAAAAAAGTCTGTCTTTTGAGCAACGAGTATCGATGTCGAGGGCTTAAGGGGATGAAAACATTTTTTGTTATAGTTTATAAAACGCTTCAGTCCGGAATGAATCATCTTCTTGAGCTTGGTAATGGGAAGTTATCAAGATTCACGGGGGATGCAGACCATATGGTTCTCCGGCGGGCGACTTTGTCCGTGGGCAGGAGAGTCGTAAGCAACAACAAAAGGAGCGAGAAGAATGGTCGGAAGAAAAGGGACAGACAAGAACGTTTCCTCTCAACCCTAGCCACGTTCTCACCTCGACACAGACATCACAATCCCTCGAGAAAAAGACACCAACAAAAAGACAGAATTTCAAAATGACCTCGTGACTCATTAAACACACAATTTCCTACCTTTTACCCTCACTTTTAGCAGCAAGATTGAATTTTATCGATTTTTAATTATCCCCTTCCCCCCCCCTCCCCCCTTTTTTGTTACTTATTCATTTCAAAACTGAACAAAAAGTCATTAAATTTTTATTTGTTTATTTATATAATTTATAGAATTTGTGTAATTTATAAAATTTATATAATTTAAAAATTTATCAATTTTAGAAAAATTGTTGCCATTCGATCCGAACAACATTTAATTCCATCAAAATTAATCATTATATTTATACAGAAAATTTCATCATCAACTAAACTTCATCTGAATAATCAATGTTCGACAATTTATGCAACGAGGAAGTCAAAAACTTTTAATCATAAAACTTTGATAGATCGGTTTAATAAATCCTGAAATTCAGCTCATGTTAAACGCCAACTGTATGCTTATTATTATTATTATTATTGTTATTATTATTGTTGTTGTTATTATTATTATTATCGTTATTAATCCCTCAAGCTATCATATATGCACATAATTTACACGTTATTTACAAACCAGCGTGAAACCTTCAATATGAGCCAGGATATTCATGTATTTCAATCTCTCAGTCGAGAAAACTTTGAAGTACTGCTAAATAATTAGCAGTCCGTTATCGTTATCGGAGAATTTTAATATTTAAAATAAATATTTGATAAATTTGAAATTGGCTCACAATTTTCTTAAATTTTTAATTCGTTTGGTTGAAAATTGAAATTGTTCATTTTTAATTCGTTTTTTAAATTTTAATTTTGTTTTTTTTTTTTTTTTTCTAGAGAAAAGACACTTTTTAAAAACTCTAAGTGGAGTACATTGTTTTTTTTGGCAATTGCTATTTGTCAGATTTCAATTTCGAAGCTGAAGGAAAAAAACAGGACGTTTGAAAAGACGTACTGCTCCGACTGGAATTTTACGCTTTTGTTTCACTGACGCCTCCACCAGGTGGCGCAACTAATTCGACGATTTCGAGGTTGGAGTTTAGGAAAAAAGCATCGGCGTGAAAGCACAAATATAATTAAGGAACTTGAAATTGTAGTGACGTCGAGAAAAAGTTCGGTTAAGAATTTCTCGTTAAATCGTCGAGATCAAAAGTGACAGAAAGAAGTTTGTTGGTTTGTAAATAAAACTCAGTCCAATGCCGTAAACGAGAAAACTGTGCAAGCACTGCTTGGAGCGGAGCCTTGTGCATTTAATGTCAACAGCAATCGTGAAAACACTCAATTTTATAAGCTTCGGGGAGGGGGTTAACGATCTCGTAAATACTTCGAGAAAAATGTTCAAGAGCCATGGAGCAGTGGAATTCGGTGGCGAATAATCTGTTGTCAGTTGTTTGCGTTGTTTCAATTATTCAATAAACTAATTAATTAATTAATCAATTGAGGATCGAAGCCGATCGAAGTGGCGTAGAAAGAAAAATAATTGAAAAAAAAATGAAACAGAGAAATTAAATAAAAATTAAATAAATTAAATGAAACAGAGACAATTTAATAAATAAATAAATAAATAATAGTTCGTAAGGATGAAAATTAAAAAATATATTAGTTCGTCAACGAAATATTGGCGAAGAATAAAATATACAAACAAACTGTACGAAAAAGTGATTATTTTACAACAGTATCAAAAAAAAATATTTTAACCACATTATTTATTTACGTACCATAACGAGTGTGTATTTTTTTGAAAAAAATAAATAAATAAAAATTGAAAACTCCACTTTATAATATTACGAGGCAACAGGTATAAGACGAGTGAAACGTTTTGGAAACGCGTAGTCCAAGCAACGTGCAACGATGTCGCGATCGTACTGACGAAAATTTACTCCACCGCATCTCTCGGAGGAGAATTCCTCTTGGTGTGTTCTGCGCGGCTCTTCGCACCCCACACTTCATCGCAAAAAGCCTGCGCGATGCATGTACCTTTTCTCCTTGTAGCAGAATCAAATATACTTTTTTTTTTTAGGATGATCGATGGGCTGTCATGAATTTTTATTTTTCAACGTTAAATTTTTTCATTTTTACTATTCTTGTTTTTGGCACTTTTTTCAAAACAGAAGAAACCCATTATAATATTTGTCATATCTTTCCTTGTCATTCTGTTTATAAAAAAAAAAATTAATATGAATTATAATAAAATTAATCATAATATACTTAATAAATTATTATTAATTGTTTTACAACACGATTCCGAAGCTTGAATTTTAAGGAGGGTCAATTGATCGTCACTTTTCAATAATTGCAATTTTATTTTTCAAATGACAAATAAAAAATTAAAAAAATAGTGATTCTACTCTGACGTTGTTACATCAACAAAAATTCATGAGAATGTTTGAAAGTTATCAGAAAATTTACTTGTTACCAAATGTCCTGAGGCTTTCGAGAATCGAGGCTTTTATTGGGGCCATTTATCGCCAACAATGGCATTGCTGCTCATGTGAATGGTCGATTTATCAGATCTTCCCAGTCGAGCTATCGAAAACTTCAAAAATACCCAACTCGATCATTTTTCAAGATAAAAATTGCAAAAAAATCTCCTCCACTCAAGACATCTCGGCGAGACTAAAAAAAATACATCTGCATGACTATCGAAATATTAAATATCGGAATAGAGGATGATTTAATAAAATTTGGTGATAATATTCTTCAGCATCAAATACAATGACACTAATTTTTTTCAATTTTTTAAATCGCTGGAAAATATGTTTAAAAGACTGAAATCGTTCAAAACGAATCGATAAACTTTCATCGTTTGAATTTCCCGCAATTTTATAAACGTGCCAAAAATTTAGCTCCGTTCTCCACCACCAGGTGGCGACAAACCGAGACCTTTCTCGCAATCAAAGTGTTGCCACTGAACGTATAAGTAAAGACAACTTTTTCTCCGGTGAAAACTAGGTTTTGATTGTCACTGCGTTTTAAAAAACATTGATTTAAGGAGGTTGGCTACCTACGACAATGTGATAAGAATTTTATAAAATTCGGTGATAATATTCTTTAGCATCAAATACGATGACACAATTTTTTTTCAATTTTTCGTCTACACAGTTGTCGAATAATTTGAGTTTAAAATATGCAAAATATATGCCTATATATTTCTGAATCCTATGCTTATGCATGAAAACTTTAGTGTTCAATTACTCGAAACCTATGCAGAAGAAAAATCTTAAAAAATTTGTATATTCATATTTAATACCAAAGAGTATGCTCACCAAATTTCATCAAATTCTAATCATTTCAAATTTTCATATGCTTTGATCACGACAACATTGTTGTGTGTAATCACCCTTCTTGAGGTCAAGCATTGGACGGATTGTTTGTTCAGTTCAATGGGACAACAGCAGAAATCCATGGCCATGAGCTCTCTCTTTACAAATATGTTTTGAATATGTTCCACTCGATCGTTCGTACATGGTTAATAAAAAAACCGGATATTATTCATTTAACGTGTTTGAGCATTTGTCCACGTGTACGCGAGTCAATGGAAAATTGAAAAATAGGCTCGAGAGATTAAGGATGTTGAGTTTGAAATTGGAAATGATGAAACACGTTTATAACAATTTTTCAACAGCGAACTGTTGCAAAAATTTCTAAAATTCTGTCATCCTTCTTCCAACATTTTCGAGTATTTTGTAATCATTGAAGATGATAAAATTCACAAAAATTTTATAAATCTTTTCATTCAAAATATTCAAAAGACTGTGCAAAATTTTCCTAAAAAAAAACTTACAATTTCTAACGAACAATTTGTTAAACAAATAAATAAATAAAATTCTCCTCAAAATATCGTAAAAATTAAAAACTCATAAGAAGATCGAAGAGAAAAGAATAAATTATGAGAATTTGCAAATCCAATCGAAAAAGCAACGGAAAATTACAATGTTTTTGATATTAATTCAACGCTCGGTTCATTAATGCGTGTGATTTGGGAAAATTTCCATTTTTGTTATTTATTCGGTGTTGTCGTCTTCTCGAAATTTCTCTTCCCTTCTTTATTCACTGCTCGGCAGCGGAAAATGTTTCATTCTCTCGGGATCTCGTTCACCCTTGCACACCCGCCGAGGCTTTGATCTCATCTTGCCTTGTTGCTTCCTGGTGTCACATGATTTTGTCTCTCTTTCGATCCACCGCTGCTTTCAGTTTGCGAAGCCCTTTGGCAGTCTTTTCATGGGATTCTTCGACCTCCCGAGTTCCCATTTCGATGTATAAATTAAAATCCTCCGTTATGGAGAATGCCAGCAACATTTTCACTTCGGCCTATGGATTTTGTCGAATTTTTTATCGTGCGAACCCCACTGTTATGAAAATTGACATTTCCCTCCTGTTTATAAAGAAAAATGAAATGCGACACGTCTCAAAGCAGAGCTTGCAAAAATTGTTCACTTTCTTTAAACTTTGACACGCGAAATGAAAAAATATTTATGAAAAGTCTCATTCTCCACATTTTTTCGTATTTTAACACAACTTTTTTATTGACAAACAGGCTTTTTTGAATTTTTTTACAAATGTTGATTTTTTTAAAGTTCAAGATTAAGTTTTTCGTGATAAAAAAAAAAATATATTCTTCTCCTGCTGCTTAAAAACATCGAAGATTTCAAATAACCATAAGTCTGTGAATTTTATTTCCATGCTTTTTCACCCCATTTTGCAATAATTCCTTTCCATCTCTCTCTTTTTCTCTCTTTCTCTCTCTCTCTCTCTTAATATGTTTCAACCCCTACCAAGAAGGCCGTCCTTGAGAGCCGTGGAAAAATTTCAGTGTGAAAATTATTCCGTCTGCGTTAAAATATGAGAGATGAATGAAAAAAAAAAAAAAAAAAGAATTCAAAGAACCACGAATGTTTAAATATGTTTACGATGAGAGGGATTTAATATACGACACGTGGTAAAGCCATCAAAGTACGAAACCGATAGACTATTTTTATAAATAGTGAACTTTGTTTTTCGATATTTCCATTTTTATAACGTCAGCAACATAAAAACGTTTCGTAGGCATTTCATGCTTTCTATTTTCATTTGTCGCATTTCAATTGAATTTTACGCTTTTTTATAGTATTTTTTTTTCATGAATGACAGATCTGTTTGTACGTTTGAATAAAACACATTCCGTTGTACTCAAAATGTATAAAGTCTAGGAAAATCGTCTAATTTATTCAATTTTTATGGAGATATACATTTTTTTTTGACATTGACGTTTTTTTAAACAATTTTCGTAACATTTTTAACTCGAGTTTCCTTTTGTTTTGTCTGTTTTAATGTTGAATTTTATAAAATTAAACATTTCGTTCATTCCATCAGAATTCACCAGCGATCATTCATCCGCCATTTATTTTTATACACTTTGTGTCCTCTCCGTTGGACAACTGACGTAGCGTAAAATAAAAATATCGTCCGATTTGATTTCCTTGTTTTTCCATCGAGGCAGTTCGTGAAAAAGGCCATTTTCTGCGTCGAATTAATTTTTTCTTGTAGATTTGTTTTGAATGAATGCAATTATTCATTCTGGAGTGTGTATTTTGTTATTAAAAACGTCACAATTTTTTGTTCCGTCGAATGTTACCAAAAAAATCCAGAAATGTTGGATTCGATTTTTGGGCAAGCTTCGTTGGCGCTCCGCTAGGTGTCGTTTGGGAAAATCGTTCTCGCGTGCGAAGCGCAACGCTCATGAGTATAAAGAGCTTCTGGTTCGATTCATTTTTATGCGTTTCGTGGCTTTAATAAAAAAAAATGTCCTGCCAAAGTATCTTCATCACATAAATTTCAATAATTATATAAATTTTTCATTTTTTTAATTCTCATTTTAATAATTTTTTCTTAATTGACAAGAAATTGTGAATCATATTTTTAAGAACTGATAAGAAACACCGATTTGACATCATTGCTTCGCATACAAAGCTGATTGATTTTTCTCGGTTCTTCATTTTCGACTTTTTGTATCATTTTCTCACCCTCTCGTTAGTTGCTCCCTCTCTCTCCCTCTCCCTTCGTATTTACACAGTTGTGGAGTAAGAGACTCTCGGTAAACTTTCGAGACAAAGTACTAATAAATGAAACTGATACTTTAACGAGCAAATTAAAAATCTTGTCGACCATTTACTCTACAATTTTTTTTCGCTTCTGAGGTTTGATTCCTAGGTTTGCTCCTGAGGTTTGATAAATTTTCATTGTAGCAGCAAATAAAATTACTAACTTTTCAATTGATATTGGTTTTGAAAATATTAATAGAGTCAGAGTAGGACATAAAATTCTATGAAAAGCTCCTCGTGACATTGCGATCCATTCATTTGGACCTCGAGTCCATTTTGTTATTCGAGGAACCATCGAAGCTCTCGAGACTCAATGGGAAGTTGGTGTGACAATACGAAAGCTTCTATCGCGCTGTTAAGAGGACAGCATTGACGTCAAGAGATTTGTGGATCCAGAAGAATCGTTTTCCCTTTGACAATGGAATTTCGAGGAATAAAATTGTCGACAAAGAAATTGTTATAAACATCAGTCCATCATCAACATTTTCACAGAAATCTCATGACAGAAACGTCGTTCCTCATTTCAAAGAAAACTTCTCACGAACCAATTGCTGGAAATTATTTTATTCGATGCTTTCAAATTTCACCGCTAGGTGGCCAGTCGCTCGGGGCTTCTCGAGAGCGAACTGAATCAGCCCCCAGTATAAAAGGAGTCGTTCGTTCCAGCCAATAACGTGGTTTGAGTATTAATAATTTTTTTTCTTTCTCATTACATCGATTCCAGAATCTGACGATAAAAAAATTCGTCATGATAAAAGATTGATTAAAATAGTGTAGTTTACTGGATTTTACCCTCTTGTCGTCCTCATTGAAGGCCAATGGTACATAAAAAAAAATTGACAGGCGAAATTTCTTGTTCGATAGTTCTTCCTCGAGTTTATGTTCATTATTATTATTATTATTGTTATTGTTTTTATACGCACCACACGAAGTTCAGTGTCGTAAAATGTAATGACCTCCGAGGTATGACGAAACGTAGAAAAGCAGCATCAATCTATTTTATTTTTTTTTTCTCCTTGGAGTAATGACCTTGAGATTTATACTACGAGAACAAAGAACTAAGAAGAGCGATAAAAGGTGGGGACAGAGTGAATTCCCAGTGGAAATACCGACGAGTTAATGTTTTTTCTGCAAATTTACCTCGTCGTTGAGCAAGGACTATTGATCTTTCTTGGCTAATATGCAATTTAGTAAAAATCATCATTTTATTTATTCCAGTCGAAATATTGGCTCGTGACCCATCTTATCAGGGGCTTCAAATGCTATTTTTTCTTTATTTTCAAATTTGCATAATACCCTCGCGAAATTTTCGTTGACAAATGACGATCGTAATCGTCGGTTTTTAAATACTTATTTTTTCTGTAATCTTGTTTGATTATAACTATTATTTTATATAATAATAATAATTATTATTATTACTTATGATTATAATATTTATTTATATATTATTTATATTTATCGTAATTATTATTTCACATTATTTTTTATTATTTATTTTATTATTTAATATATTTATTACAATTATAACTATGATTTGAAATAAGAGTTTTCAGGCTTTAGTTTTTTCACGATTTATCCATATCGGTCATTCGCGAAATACATTTCTCTCAAATAATCGTATGAGAACGACTAAATTTTCCGGTTGGTTAATACTCTTCATCCTATACCGACAGAAAATATATTTTTTCAACTTCCTTTTTTTTCAAACATATGTTATCAATCTAAACTTTATTTCGTCAAATCCCACCGGAGGCAACGAGGTCTCACCTTGGGCTGCACTATAACGACTTTTCCATCCATAATACCCATCCCCTCCATCCTTCTTTTATCCTCCAAACGCACACTTTTCCTTCGCTTGTTATTCTTCAATCAAACTTTACACTAAAATTTATTTCAGCGTAAATAAATATTTTTTATTATAATAATAATAATAATAATAATAATAATAATAATAAATAATAATAATAATAATAATAAATAAATGTAAATAATAATTTTATATTTGTTGATATATTGAATAATATAAAAATCATTGCAATAAAAATAAGCACCACAAAAATAATTGCAAAATAAATTTCATTTGCAATGAGAGTACATTTTTTTATGAAAATAATGTAGGAAATTTGAAAAAAATTATTCAACTCTCGGTTAGTGACCAAAAAAAGCCAAAATTTTCCGAGACTCTCTGCCAAATTTTCTTGAATACCGAGTTAAATTCTATTTAGCGATGTGACGTGACTCGTGAAATGAACTACGTGCCCAGACTCCTTACGAGTTTAGTCTTTTTTGTTCTACCTCGTCCTTTCATTCTCTACTGCCCTGCGTTTGATGCTTCCCCTTTATAAGCCGCGACGAGATTCCCCTAGAAAATTACTGGAAATTCCCGATAAACAAAAGTTGAGATGATTATTGAGAAAATAAAAAAATAAAAAAAAATTCTTCGTTCATATCGAAATATTGAAAAAACTGTCAAAGTGCATTCTGATCCTTTTGTTTTTTCTTTTTATTTTTTTTTATTTTTTTTTTATTGAATATCCTTGAATTTCTCGATCCTGGGAGGAAGTTCGAGCATGGAATAATTATTTTTTTAATTAAATTCGTTGTTTCCTTACACGTTCATTTTTTTTAAATAATAATAACTGGTTTTAATTTTCACGTCGATACGAAATAAGTCAACCGGATGATTACAAAAATTGTTAAAACACGCTTTGCACATCGGTGGTTATTAAAAAGTTTCGCAGTATTTTCTGGGAAGAGGTATATTGCGTTTTCTGAACACAAAGACAATGGACCGATTTCGTCAACGAAAAAAAAAAAAACCAAAATCGGACCCGGACGTTGAATCTATTCGAACTTTTATGCTCTCATTTTTTTTTCCATCGTATAAACTTTTATTAGATTTCTTCAAAAAATTAAAATGTCAAAAAATTTGATTGACGCATCATTTTTTTTTCTTTTTTTTTTCTTTTTGTAATAATATACGAACATGTACATCGAAAGGAAAGTCATCTCGACTTTATGACGCCTCGACAATGCATACATGAATAAGAATGTTATTCATTCCGTTAAAAATGAAATTTGCTTGCTTTTCAAGATCGTCGGAGACATGAAACGGTTCCACGTGCTTCTTTCTTCAGATTTTCCTGCCTCGTGTGCATTCATTTTTTATTTATGAATCGCTGGCCCCCAGTCAATTCGAATTCTAATCTAATTCGAGTTTTGCATTTTTTTTTTTTTTGGCCCACGTAAACATTTCCAAGCACGTAATTTATGTCATTTTTCTAAAGTTTATGAAATTTATCAATTTTCAATATTACAGACATTAATAATAATTTATTATTATAAATAATATTTTATTATTATTAATGTCTTATTATTAAATTGATTTTTCCAATTTTTTTGATCAAATTTATTTTTTTTATTCAATTTTTTTATTTATTTTTTGGAATAAATAGCAAAGTGTAATTTTTCATAAAATACCAGACGAAAAGTGACTGATTTGGGATGAAAATTTTCTGGTTATTTTGTATCCCAGATCAGCTGTATTTTTTCTGAGGTTAAAAAAAATTGCTGTCACATAATTGTACTTTATTTTCAATATTTGTCATGAGTGGATTTTCGCAACAATTTGAACCTAAAATTAAATATTACGGTAGTGGATAAAATGATTTAAATTTTATTTACCAAGTAAATTGCAGTTTAATTCGTAAGTTTAAATAAAAGCAGTGGAATTTCTGACGACAATGAAATGGTAACGTTTTACTGTATTAATTAAACAATTTTGAGGAAGAAATCTCTTCAGAGAAGTAAGAATGAAACAATTTTATGAATTTTTTTTTAAATTTTTTCATTTTTTTTTACTCGAGGCACTTTATGGGTTCGATGGGTGTGAGGAAAAAATAGCTGGAAAGCAGATTCACATTTTTCTCAAAACGTTTGATCTTCCTAAAGAAAAAAAAGTTGGCCTTTATTCTCTGTTATAAAGAGAAGAATAAAGTACTTTTGGTCTTTTTGAAAACTCGGAGAAAAATGTGTCTGAGAAAAATGTGCAGCAGGATTACTATGGACGGGATGGTTGGTCGCCTTATCCGTAGACCTCTGCAATGGGGTTGGAAACGAAACCATTTTTTTTTTCGTCCAAAAACACTTTTTTACATTTTTTTCAAAACTTTTATCGTTTCAGAGAATTTAGACAATCGATGAAGCATCAAATTTGACGTTTTTCATAGACTGTTCTCTTCGTTATCAAAAAACGAAGGGAATGGTGGTCAATTGAATCGAAAAATTACGTAGAACCAAAGAATTTTGAATTTCAACAAATTTTATTAGAAGTTTGTAAAAAAAAAAACAAAAAATTCCAAGATTATAAATTTAATTTCCTCCTAAAACACCATTTTTTGAATTTTTCAAAAATCATGATCCACGTTTTATTTTTAAATATCAACAAAATAAAAAGTTACATCGTTCACCGATAATTTTTGTTCAGCAATGAAACGTGATATGTTACCAAACACTCGCGATTCAAGTTTTGTTATTTTTTGCACTGTGTAAAGAATTTTGAAAGATTTTACAATGACCAAAAAATAATGGAGCGCATGCAAATATTTTTTGTTCAGTTGCACGTTGTTTTTTGTTTGAATAGTTCGTGGCGATTTTTTTTTTTTTTTTTTTTTTTCAGTGAAAACTTGGTAAAGGGAGATATCCTCGTGAACATTTTAGCAAAATAAAAGGAGCACTCTATAAGCAGTCCACGTAACTTTGTATATATATATGGACGAAGGAGGATGGAATACTTTTTTCCTCGGGTGTCCTAATTTAATTTTTCCTTCCAGTCCATTGTTTCCTTGGTCTCTGTTCGTACGTACACCTCGCAGCATCTCAATTTCCTGGCTAAGTGCAATCTCACGGGCGATGACAAATCCGGTTGTTTTAAAAGCCGGAACAAAGAAATGGCTCGTCTAGAGTCACGTGACTAGCCTAGAAAGGACTTGTCGTCACTCAGGAGTATATAAATACCAATAATTTTCGAATAACATGGACGAAAAGATATTTAGTAAGTGAAATATTTCCATTAGGAATATTTTGTTTAAAAGAGGTTCGATCGTTTTTCATGTGTTCGGTAAATTTCAAGTTTAATTGTTTAAAATTCGTGGGAATCTTCTCAACAATCGTACTCGACTGTGGGTTAAATTTGAGGAAGTTTGACCGTTTAGAAATCGAGTTAGTTGTTAAATGTCGTCTTTTATCGTCACTTCCCATAAGACCCGGTGTTAAAGTTGCGGTTTTAAATACTGAATATCTCGATTACCAGACGGTGAAACTTTTTCAAATTTTTTAATACATTATAACACACGCTCAAGAAGAATAACGCAAAATTTCGAAAAATGATCTTGAAATAATTGTATTTCAGAGCGAAAAGATTTTGGCCATTGGAAAAAATTGAGTCTAAGATCGATTCAGCATCAAACGAGTTACAGGCGATTGAAATTTCGTTGCAAAATAAATTTCACCGATAAATATTAGTGTACTTATGAATAATCCAACCCCAAGTGCAGCCAAGGTCAAGGATATATGGGCCAAGGTCAATTTAGAACGTTTGTTACGTTGTTTCAATTTCGAATGGCTCGCAACTATTTTAACCGTTTGCATCATGTCTTGATACCACATTCCAATGAGACCAGCTTGTTGCATTCTCAGTAAGAGACGATCGATTCTCTCGACGTAGGGTGAGTCCTTCCGAGCGACGTAAGCGAGGGAATACGTCGCGGGACATTCTTCAACCATGTGTAACATTAATCTATTTGTTTCCGGATCATGATACGCCGTCAAATTCTCCAGTTTGAATGATGAATAACGTGCTAATGACATCATGCCTCTGAAGAATGTAGAACAGAAAAATGTAATTACGTTGTACTCGTGCCTCGTACTTTTCATTAAGATTTCTAAATATTCGAAACAATCGTTAAAATCGCTGAAGAATATGTTTAAAAGACTGAAATCGTTCAAAACAAATCGATAAACTTTCATCGTTTGAATTTCCCGCATTTTTATAAACGTGCCAAAAATTTAGCTCCGTTCTCCACCACCAGGTGGCGACAAACCGAGACTTTTCTCGCAATCAAAGTGTTGCCACTGAACGTATAAGTAAACACAACTTTTTCTCCGGTAAAAACTAGGTTTCGATTGTCACTGCGTTTTAAAAAACATTGATTTAAGGAGGTTGGCTACCTACGACAATGTGATAAGAATTTTATAAAATTTGGTGATAATATTCTTTAGCATCAAATACGATGACACAATTTTTTTTCAATTTTTCGTGTACACAGTTGTCGAATAATTTGAGTTTAAAATATGCAAAATATATACCTATATATTTCTGAATCCTATGCTTATGCATGTAAACTTCAGTGTTCAATTACTCGAAACCTATGCAGAATAAAAATCTTAAAAAATTTGTATATTCATATTTAATACCAAAGAGTATGCTCACCAAATTTCATCAAATTCTAATCATTTCAAATTTCCCTATGCTTTGATCACGGCAACATTGATTGAAAATCAATGATAATTAGTCGTGCGACATAAAATATGAATTACCTGCAAGCAACCATGTCGTAAGTTTTAACGCTACTGTTCAAAATTTGCAATTTGTGTCGTATTTTTTCCAGCGATGGTGTCCCGTCGGTGGGTATGTCGCGCATGAGGTTATCGTATTTCGAAAATATAGTAGCATTCGATTCCGCCACTTCCTGGAGGGTTTGTATTTGCGGATAGTACAAAGATTTGCTCAAACTTGAGACAAGATAGCTTTCGTAGAGACCGATTACAATGAGGCCAAAAAATAGTGTACCAAATAGAAAAAATCTTTCGACCGCAGTTTTTCCACCTCGTAGCGGCGACCCGGCGACGATGATGAGGTTGAAGAACTGAAGCAAACCGTTGGGGATGTTCGGTGGTTCTTTGACAATTCTCATTCGATCGAGTTTCGCCAAAACGTTGATTTTCGAGAGTCTGTTCATTTGCGACAGCTGGCAAGTCCGGAAACCCAGGAATCGGGCTTCCCGGTGTTTTAAGCCCTTTTTCATGTTAACTGACAGTTTGATTTCCGGCTCGACCCTGCCCAGGGCTTTTTCATGACGGAATAAACTTTCCAAACGACGTATCACGAACCACAGAACAGCGATTGCCAAATTGTAGGCAATCAGCAACAACCACAGCTCGGTAGTGAATGGCAAAAGCGGAAAAAAGTATTTAGGAATCGGTTTCGAGGATCGGGCCACCACGCACAATTTGTCCTCCAGAGTACTCGTCGTAAATTCGTAATCGCCTTTGTAAAATTTGGTCAAGTAACCGGTAAACACGAACTCTGCCTTGTGATCGGTATCGAATCTCCGAATGGCAGCTTCGAAGGGATCGATGTTTTTGTTGGCGGAAAGTACGTGGATGTTGAAGTTGGCGGACAAGGATTCCTCGATCAGTTTCATGACCTTAGCGTCGAGCTTTTCGTAGACTTTTTCATTTTTATCGTTCGTTGTGATTCCCATCATGAGCGACGGGAATACCGTGACGCCGAGTGGGTAACCGTTCAAATTAGTGAAGTCCTCGAAGATGAGCCTCTGATCGGTCAGGAGTCTCGACCGATTCCAGGGACAAGGAAGTTCCATGGGTTCCGATTTGTTTGTTGAGTTGACGATCGGTCGCAGGTCCTTGCAAACTTTTTTTTCCATGTCCAACTTTTGCACGACTCCATATTTGTTGTCGATGTTCGTGAACGGCAAATATCGATAAAAATAACGAAATTTTTCGTTCAACAACGAAATCAAAACTCTGCTGACACTCCGTTCGTTCCAAACGTATTTAAACAACGAACTTTTCCAATCGTCTCTCATTCCACCGTCGTCCAAGCAAAAAATCACGTACCGACTTTCCGACCTCCAAAAATTCTCAATCTCCTTCATTTTCCTCGTCAGAACCTCGTGATCGTCGATCAAAATAATCCACGTCAAACCATCCGGCAAATCGTTCGGTTCTTTCGAAAAATCCTCCACGTCGTACTGATAAAAATCGACGAATCTCTGACGTAAATATTTTATCGCGATCCCACGATTGTCGCTTCGAGAACCAAACTCACCGACCGCGATTACGAGAGGCTGGAAATCCGAGTAACTCAACACCGAGTCCAGCACACGATCAAAATCGGCAAACTTTTCCATCATCAATCGATTTTTTAGCATTTCATCGACAACCGAAAACTTTTCCATCCCATCAACCACTTTTTTCGAATTATTTTGAGCTCCGCTTGATTCTCCGGTCAAAATTAATGCCAGAAACAGTAAAATCGATACTTTGACTATCGACATTTTTCAATCAGTCAAATCGGTAACTTCAATTCTTTTTTTTTCCAAATTCTAGACACTTTTTCAAATTTTATTTTTAATTTCTAAAGTCCTGACTGAAAAATGCAAATATTTCTTCCATAAATACACGTTTTTTATGAGGAAAAACAATTGACAAGTGAAATAAAAATCGACAGATCTAATTGAGAAATTCAGCAGATTCTGCGAGTTGGACGACTCGTCCGAATATTCGTTTTTCCGCACAGATTAAGTGTCCTTTTTCATCGACCTCGCAATCCATCAAAAAACGGATGAACATTGTGGATAATATGGAATTCGTCTGGACCATCTATTTTCAAGGGATCGATCTGACTTTTTGTTGAAATAATAACAATGATAAAAGCGACTTGGACGGTGGGACCGAAAAAACTGGATTAAAATTTGAAAAAGGTTTAAACTGAATGAATAAATCGAATGTTTTTCTAGTCCGAGCCTCTCTTCCAACGAATTTTCAATTTCGAAACGTACTTTTACGAAGTACGAAGTACGAAAGTATTTTTACGTTAAAAAAAACTTTAGAATTTCGTTTTGAGGATGACGAGAAAGAAGCAGCACCGAGCTCGAAGTACGATTGACTGAATAAAAAAAGCAGGTGAAGACTTTACGAAGGTGGGGAATAAAAATAACATAAAATAATTACATAGAGTTTAACGCGTTATTTCGGCGTAATTACTGTATTTACTTGTGTTGAAAATTGCCTCAGTTTCGTGAGTCTCCGTTAATAGTATATAATTATCATTTTTTTTTGCCCCTCGAAATAACAAGTTTATTTTATTTCAATTATTTGACAATTTCCACTGCGATTCTCTTGTGCATGTATTTTTTTTTTTTTTTTTTCAATTATTTATTTATGTATGAACACCTCATAAAAAATCAAGCTAATTTATTCATGGCAAAACGTTTGTATGTACGTCGTTGGAACGATGTTAAAGATGACCCCAGCTTAAAAAACCATAAAGCAGAGAAAAAAAATGTGCCTATCTCTGCTCTGGAATCTCGACCCTATCAGTTGCATCTTGTTCACGAGCTTCTGGTCAATATTTCACAAATATATAGCGAGTTAACAAGGAATAGAATTTTTTCGAGCTGCGATAAAATAAATGTTTTTTTTTTTCATTTTTACTATAAACTTGTAAATTTTACTCATTGCGGAAAAAACGGGGTAAATCATTTTATCTGTCATTTCCGGCTTTTTTGGCGATTTCCTGTTCATTTATGTCAGCTGCTCCAATTTTTTATAAGTTAACATTATTTTTAGACACTGTTTAATCGATTGGAACTTAAAAAAAAGGTTCAACCCGCGCAGAAATATGGGAAAAATGGACTAAGACTTTTTATTGTTTATTTTATTATTAGACTTTCGAAATTTGACGAGATTCCAAACCCCAAAATGTCTGAGAGGCCCCTCAATGGACGAAAAAGAAATATTAAATTGATTAATTCAGCATTTTTTAATTTTGAGTTCAGTTTTGTAATCAGCGACCCCGAAAACCTCCGGATACCAAATTTCCAGAGAATTGGACGAAAGGAAAAATGAACATTAAAGAATTAAAACGAAGGAGAGAGAAAAAAAACAATGTTTTTGAACACTGGGTGACGAAGGGCAATGGCTCGTAGCAAAAACCATCAGATCGACCATTGAACCAATTTACCCTCTATTTTTAGAGCCAAGGATGGAAGGGTGGAGACGGAGAATCACCATCAGGTGTCTTCTCACGATTGAATCTCCCCTATCCTCGAATTTGTCAAGTTCTCTTTGGCCATGGGGTCCGAGGAGGGCGTGTGTCATTAGGAGCAAATATCTCCAATCCAATAATCCACAGCAAGGCTTAACGTCCAAAAAATAAGGTCAACCAAGGTCAAACTTATTTGTTGTTCTCAGACTGGCTAAGGTAAGCTAGCCATGACAGCAGTTACTTCCCTTTAAGGGCGATTGCTGTTTCGACGTCCTTACTATGGACGACCAAGTGTTTATCAAGCTGAGGTAACGGTACTTAAGAGTTTACACATCGTCTAATAACGTATTTATGGTAAATACAGGGTGTGCCTGATTAATTGACCAACAAATAGACATTTTGTCATTGCAGTCGCATTATTTCCACTAATATTACTTGAAAGGGGGATTTTGAGAATTTGCGGAACTTATTGGCAGGCACGTAGGACTTTTAATAATTTTTTTTAACGTAGTTCTATCGTGACATTCATATCGAAAAATTGTTTTTCAGTTTTTCTCACATACAAAACGGTTTGCGGGCATAAGTTAATGAAGAAAAGTTGTTGTTAATTGACTAAAGAACAACATACTCCAAATTCAAGGTCATCCAAGCTAATATGTACTTGCTGTTTAATTACAAAAATTGCCAACATTTTTTTCTTTAGATTTTTTTGAAAAACTCAATGTAGCTTCTTTGATGTTGCATAAAAATGTGTGCAAAGTTTTAGAAGGCTTCGCCATGTAGAAGACAAAATATTTATTGATGAAAATGTAACTTTTAACACGAGCTTTTATGAGAGACTGCCGGAAATTGTGATTTTTACCAATAAATATCTGAACGTTCCGCTTGGTGAAAGCTTCTAAAATTTATTACACACGTGCGTATGACATTAAAGAAGATTTATCCAAATTTTCAACAAAATCTTAAGAAAATGATACAACGATAGAAGTACCTTAAACACGCGAAAATTTCGGGATGCGCGCGCTGCATGACGAACGTCCGAAAAAAACGTGGCTGCGCTTTCGATAAATCGATAAATTCAAATGGGCTCTTGTCTATAAATGTTCTAATATGTCTAGATTTATGTTCAATCGTAATTATTTATGGCCTAAAGGACAGTTTATGATTCTGAGAATCAATATTTTATGTCTCGATAAGTAACTTTTCGATATTTACGATAAAAATTGACGATTACATTAACTCAGTGTTTTAAAGGTTGTAAATCCTTTGCTTTATGATCTGTACGACTCGGACACCCGACACGATTTACTCACGAGTTAATGTCGATAATAAAATCGTGGGAAAAGCTTCACGTACGAAAAATGTTCGCTTAAATATGCATGAGAATAAACCGGCAGAAGTACCAGACGTTCAAATAGAAACAACGAGTTGTCTCACTCCAGAAAAGTCAATCTGACGAGCTTATTTGGTTCAACGATAAATCAGACAGCTCAGTGATTTCAGTCGGTCGGACCCGACGAGTCGTTTTCACCAGCCGCGATTGATTAAGAGTTAAAATCCTGGAAAATGAAGTCCTTTGCAAATCTGAGTGTCGTAAGTTTCGATCCTCTGTGATTTTTGTCAATAAGTTTATTGTGGAGCGTTCCGAAAGCGAATATTCGAATTAGTAATTAGTTCCAATCCAATTGGGAAGATATTCGCGGAGGAGGCCGAAAAAGGGTCGTTTTTGCGAATTTTTTGTGGGAAAACTATTCAAAATTTCGGATTGGAGTTTGGACCATATGAAAGTTTACACATTCAAGAATATGTTCAATTTTTTTCGTTGAAAAATATCAATAAAATATTAAGATGTCGCATGTTCCTTGGAGCGCCGTAAAAAAATCTTCTTACACGGAACCCACTGCCGTTTGTTCAGAAATCATCTGACAAAAATAACCAAAAAGGTTATTAAACTAGATACTATAATCTCGCAGATCCCATAGCCGATTTAAAAAATATCGATTTGCGACAAAATGGCGAACGTTTGAACACGAGTAACGATTTTAGGCCCAAAAATTAGTTATTATTTTGTTTATAAATAAAAAAACCTAAGAAAAAGGGGTTTGAAAATTCAGGAATGAATAAACGTTAAGATTTGTCGACTCACATGGAATTATTGCAACCCGGCCCACAGTGCACCGTTTTTAGGAGACATTCTTGAGACCTCAAACTTAAAGAAAAGGCAACAACAACAAAAATCCATTTTTTTCGATCATCCAGGTGTATATCCTTTTTTTTTTGAGCTTGGTGGATATCAACGCAGCGTGGAGTCCGTTAATCATGGATACTGAACATGAACATTTTTTAAATCCCCTCTCACCCTTTTTTCGCGACGGGAACAGCTGCATTAGCGGTGGTAGGAACAAAAAAAAAAAAACTTAACCCACCGTGCCAGTGATCTTGGTGAATTTTTTTTTGCACTGTTTCCGTTTTATGGACTCAGGATCGAGCTGTAACATAATGTTCTCTCGGGTTTCTCGTAAATTAAAATTTACGAGTGACGATTATAATTACTAATCGCCGGGTCCCGTTCGCATTATAAATTTATCGATAAAATGGAGCAAGCTGCCGCAAATTGTCTTTTATGAATACGTAACGTTCTGGTTGTACCTGCTGCGGATAAAAAATGTAATGGTTCCCAACGTTGGAGATTGGTTCGAAAATGATGGGATGATCGTTCAATGTTGGTTGATAATGGATCACAGTTTGTTAGAGTTTGAAGTACGTATGCCTCGATAATGACGGGTGTCTATCGGTTTAGTGATTAAATTGCTGCGGCGTAAACATCGTTAAGAGTTTGGCTTGTTGTTGACCGGTGGCTGCGTAAAGCGTTCGCCGGGTTGCGCAAGGAAGCGTTGATTTTCCGCCCATAAAAACCAAGTGCTTCCAACCTTTCTGTTGACAGTTGCGAATCGCGACCCTATCTCTGATGGTGGCGGATATCGCGGTCGGGGATCTCAATGAAATATTGACGGAAGTCCGTCACGATGAGGAAGGCTGGTACGAGGAGGCAACATTTTGGGGTAACGTCGCTTGTCGTGCTGGACGAAGAAGAGTTTTCAGTGTCCACGAGATACCGGACAGCGACCCATCCCGACGTTTGCATGACTTCTTCGGTGAACTAGTCGCGAACGTGCAGGCGAAATGCGGCGCAACTACGGGAACGAAATCTTATGGAAGCATGGAGTATAATGACGATCGGAGCTATTGGAACCTGTACGGAAGGGACGGGAACCGGGAGTTACTTAAAAACGGTTCGGTCCTCATCGAAGAAGCGGATAACGCGACATTCATGGCTACCGAAACTTATCTCTTTCCGCACAGGGACGTGGAGATACTTTTAGTTCTGATGGACGACTCAATCCGCATTCTGACCCACGGGAACGTCTTCAGAAAGTGGGATAATCGACGCCACGTCATTGTGCTCATGTTGACGAAGAAGAGAATGACGCCACGTGTGTCTAAATTGATGGCAGACACTTTCATTATACTTCTGCAAAGACTGTGGCAAGAGAATCACGTGCTTAACGTTTTCTTCGCTGCACCCTTTTCAACAATGGGACATTTGTTGTGGTTCTACGACCCCTACATCAACAACGTCACCAACGGCCTACGAGGACAAATTTTTGCTCGTAAAGTTTCACGCATGCCAAGTCTCAACCGTTTCATGAATCTTCGGGGCTACCAACTCAACATTGGCATGTTCGAGTCCGTTCCGTCTGCTATCAAATATGATCCATCAAGCTCTTACGCCTTTCCCTTCGCCAAGGAATCACAGGGCTTTGTCGGCATTGACGGTCTTACGCTAGAAGCCGTTGCCAAGCACATGAACTTTACCTTCAAAATCGTTCCACCCACGGACGGCATTGAATTCGGTTGGGTACATTCCAACGGAACATTCTTAGGAACAATCGGTAAAGTACCTCACAAAATAGTACTTGGAATTTATTACTTGAACTCATTTTCTAGATGGATTTAAAACCCGGTAACCGAGACCGACGATGGGAGGCTTAGGCAAATAATCACGAGTGGAAAAGTTTTTCAAGTTTTATTCAAGACCCGAAACATTGTCATCCAATAAGTTGTCCCTTATTATGATTTCAACATTCTTGTGAATCAGGAAAACGTGAATCGGGAAATAATTTCATTATTCGTCCAATTGCAATTCAAATTTTGCTTAGAATCTTACGAAACCAGTGTCTTTTTCACATTAACAACGAGTTCAGAATTTCGACTCAAAATTCATATTTGACGAAATTCGTGAGCCATCTGGATTCTCACGTTTTTTCAAATTGTCACCACAGACTCTTAATACAAAGAGATCAGGCTCCGATGATTACCATTTAATTGTTCGATTATTGCACTTAATTTTGTTCCTGAACCTTCGTTTTTCCAATACTCGTACAAAACTTAGCCACTAGATGGCGCATTAGTAGCTCTCCCATTCGAAGCGGAAGAACTAAGTGTAAGAATCATTATTGTTTTTTGTAGGAGACGCTGCCTATCACAGAATCGACGTTGGTTTCAACTCGATGTACTTGAAAATCTATTCGGAAGATTACAATCGCATAACAGCAGTCGAATTCTCGATTCCAATTGATTTCGATCGTTTATGCGTAATTGTCCCAAGAGCTGGCAAGATTCCCCGTTGGTTGCGGACATTTTATTACTTCCACCCTGCGTTATGGGTGTGTCTGGTGATCACACACTTCATAGTAGCTTTCGTGTGGTACATTGTCCGTAATTTTCACATAAGTTCAGAAAAAAAAGTGAAGCGGACTCCAGGTTATGGGGGATTGTTGCTTGCAACGTTTTTCCTCTTCATCGGTGCACCGGTGACCATAAAACCTGGCCAAATCGAGAGAATCCTTCTCGCTGCTTTTTTGATTCTGAGCGTGACGGTCATGGGAACATTCACCGGGACACTTTATCACAGTTTCACCACCGAAATGTATTACGACGACATCGCGGACCTCAAGACACTCGACCAAAGGGGAATTTCCATTGGGACGGCATCGCCTAATCTTAAGGACGTATTTGGGCTGAACGAAACAAACGGAGATCGTCCGGAGATGAACAGCTTGAGGAAAAAAATGAAGGTCATGAGGTACGAACGGATTTCAACGATTGAAAAAACCGCCTACAAACGCAACATCGCGTCCTTGTCACGAGAACATTCCTTCGCTGTCTCCAAGTATCGATACGTGGACGAGACTGGTGCGAGTTTGATTCACCTCGTGCCCGAATGTCCCCGGGTCTATTACTTGTCCTACGTCGTGCCCCAGAAATCTTATTACATCAAAAGAATCAATACCATTTTAAGTCGGCTACAACAGGCTGGTCTTCCACATTTATGGAACGGGGTGACGACCGATCGTCTTATCAACATCGTTACCGGGGCCACCAACACGAGCGCCACCAACGGTAAACAAATGCCCTTCAACTTGAAGGACCTACAAACTGCCTTCATGCTCTTGATCATGGGACATACCATCGCCGTGTGCATCTTTATTGCCGAAATAGCTTACGCGAAAAAACTCAAAACTAACGAAAACAAGGCCCAGGCTCGTCTCAACTCTCGGTTCAAACAAATGGACCAGGCACTTCGTTCCCGACGCTCTCTTCAAAACAAACACTTTCAACACGGCTTCGTGTATAACTGAGAAATTTCCATACGAAATTTAATCATTTTATTCACATTTCTGCAGTACGTTCTTTCAGTTTTCCTCGCAATATGGCCTCCGAGTTTCAAAACTATTGTCTACACCGACAATTTTACTTGCGGGTGTGACAGAATTTTAATAATCATAGGATTGCACATTTTACTCCGTGTTTTCATGTCAGGATATGCAAGTTTCTTCACACGTGATCAATCGGTAAGAAAAATTCGAAATGTTATTTTTACCGACACATGGTAACGTCGCTGAGGCCATGCAACAAATGCGGCCTGCATGACCGACTGCAGATCACGAAATTATTCAAAAAAACTTAAAATATTTTTATTTGGAGCTCAAAAAGACCTGATTCATGGTTTTTTAGAAATCCTTACTGTATCACAGATCAACTTTACCGAACTGAAAACCGATCCAGCTTTCCAAAGTGACTTTGACACGTAATAAATTCAAAGGACAACCAACAACGAGCGTCGTTGTAAAATAATTGCTACGAAATAAACAAGAGAGTTGGTACTTTTCTGGTTTTCGACAGATAACGAAAAATAATTGAAACCTGAAATAAACTGCAATTTAATTTGATAATGGACGTCTTATCGTTGCTTTAAAAAAATATGAAAAAATAAAAAAACGAATTTGCAAGAAATTCGTAGGTAAATCTGAAAATGAAAAAGGAGCAAAATAAAGGACCAACAGGAGACGATCGAGTGTTCGAATGACGTTAAAACACAATAATCTCTCGATCATACTGTCTAATTACGTTTTTTTTTTATTGCCATTCACCCACATTTTCCTCTCTGTCTCTTAAATCGATCAACTTCATTGTCGCCATCTTGAAAAGTTGATAATTATATGCGAAGAATATTTTGTCTTTTGTTTAATATTATAGCACTTAGTATTTGTGTACATTGATTTTTTGTGTATATTTCGTTGAGTTTGGGGAGAACTTTCTTGACGATATTATAATATTTATTTTCATGAAGATGCTATTACGGTAAAACTAAAATAACGAACTGCACTCTTTTTACTCAGTCACATAACCTCACATTCATGGCTGTCATTTGCAAAACGGTTCATTGCCACCATTTTGTCTCAGCACCTTTCAAATCATATTAAATATACATATATAAATAAATATATGTATATATATAATATTTATTATTAATAATATATTATTTATATGATTTCAAACAATTATTAATAAATATATGTATATACATATATATTTTAAATCGTAATCATCTCCTATTTCGACCTGAAAAAATGTACAATCTATACATTAAACGTGGAGGGCGTAAATCGAAGACAATTCCACATTCGCGTATTTATATTTTTCCCCTTTTTCGTCTCTTTTCCATCCAAAATTATTCGTGGGAGCAAACAATCGAGAATATTTCTAAACAAACGTGTCGTTTCATTCTCCGGCTTAACTTTTTGTTCTTTTTCTCATTCGCCTCTAAATCGATAGATAAATTAAGAATAATATACAGAAAAATAAAGTTGCGATAGAAAATTTGAAAATTCAGTGGTCGTTCTGCTTTTTTTTCGTTTCAAAAACTCTACCAATTCCATAAAAATTCTCGCATCCACCGAATCACAAAAAAAAATAAAGAAAAAAGTCTTTTCGTTAAATCACAATGACTATTTGTTCGAATACGATTTCTCTTAACGATACTTACAAATAAATAATGCGATTTATTATAATATTATTATTTTCAGCAATCGCAATGTTTTGTTTATTCTGAAAAACTTAATTTCTATATGACTTTGTGTTCGAAGTCTTCAGCAAAAATGAATATCCCGTTAAATAGGAAAACGATTGAAAAAATCATTCACGAGCATCATTTCTTTGAATATATTTTGATTTTTTAAATATTTTCTCGAGTTTTTCCAAAAGGAGCTTGAAAAACTTGGAACAAAAATGACGAAAAATGAAATAGTTATCGAGTAATTCGGTGGTTACTGTTTCGCTGTTAATTCGAAATCATCAACGACCACTGAAAGCGGGAGAGGAACATGAAAGTGAATATTTGTGTGCTAAATACGAATGACCCTGTAATGATCGGTGAACGAGAAAATCTGGAAAAAAAAAAAATCTAAAAAAAAAAGATGTAAAGATGCTTTTTAAAAAATTGAAAAATTATATAAATTCAATTACGTGAGCGTCCACCCGTAAAGGCACGTCTGGCATACCGCGAAGAAAAAGAGAAGAAAAAAAAATCGAACAGGAAAAACAAAATTAAAGCAAAATCGTTCGCCTATAGCTAATTTTCGTGTAGTGCTGATCAGCGTTGTTTCTTTTTGGTTGTTCGTTAACGTCTCGGTTATTTAAAAAAAAAACAAAAAAAAACAAAAAAAAAAAATTGTTTAAATAGAATATTAACGTTCTGGAGAAAAATGTAATTGATGCTACAATTGGAAAATCTCGTCTTGTTGTTGCTGCAGTTTTTGGAGAGACGTCTTGACTCGTCGACCCTGGGTCATAACTACTGCGGATGGTAAACTGTGCACATCGTTGCTCGACAATGGCCTTAATTGTTCTGTATTTTCGGGCATCGTGCTCGACGACGTTACGGGATGAGAACTTCGCAAACGCGCGGTCGCTTTGCGCCGTTGTATATGCGTTGTTTCTCCGTCATAACAAAATCTATAATGATTTAGATAAACGTCAGATGTTTATCGATTTTTACACCATTTTTCAATCTTCCAATGAGTTTTTCGTCTACGAAAGTTCTACGCGTATTAATTTTTTGCTTATCATTACAGATCACAAAAAAAAGAAGAAAAGAAGGAAACAAAGTTTTGTCGGACTCGATTAAAGGCAATATTTCAGAAAATTGTAACCATCTTTTACCAAATTTCATATTATTCGTCAGTTTTCATACTTTTAATTAATTTAATCAATAAATGTCCGTTGTTTTCGAACGATTGGAAATTGTGATACAGAAATTTTCATTGTCAATGAAAACGGAATGAATAAATTTGACTCTATTAAGAAGGTTCGATCGTTTCTCATGCGTTCGATAAATTCCAAGTTTAATTGTTTAAAATTCGTACGAATCTTCTTAAAAATCATACTCAACTGTGGGTTGAATTTGAGGAAGTTTGACCGTTTAGAAATCGAGTTAGTTGTAAAATATCGTCGTTTTTTCGTCACTTCCCATGAGACCTCGTGTTAAAATTGCGATTTTAAACACTGAATATCTCGATTACCAGACGGTGAAACCTTCTCAAATTTTTTACACATTATAACACGACGCTCAAGAAGATTCACGCAAAATTTCAAAAAATCATCTTGGAAAAATTGTATTCTATCATTTTGCCGTTACTTTGTACATTTTATTATGATTATGGATTCAATGTTCATTCAATTCGTAAATTTTTTTTATAAATGTTAAATCTACTCACTCGCTACTGCCTTGTACTCGTTGAACTTGATTTTTGACCGAAGCAATGGAACAATCCATTTTTGCTAAAAAGTCCGTTATGGATGTGCCATCCTCACCGGGCGACGTTACAGGCGTCGAGCTACAGCTCTGAAAAAAACCAAAATGATATTTGCCATAATGTTCGTACAAAAATTTGAGTGTGCGGCGGAAAATTCATCCAATTTCAAACTCACATTCGACAGAGCGGCATTTGTGTCTGTACTCGAAGCTGGAGACTCCATTCCGCTCATGGGCGAGACGCAGTCCGCTGGGACGGGAACCAATAAATATTCCCGCAGGAACAAACTGTCTGACGCCCATAATCTGTTTATTCTTCTAATTTGTTCAGTCTGTATTAAAAAAACGAAATAAATTTTTTTTAAATGAGTTTTGAATGCGTCGGAATATGTTAGCGCGTGAAAATAAAAATAAAAAAACAGTAGTGTCGATAGTTTTTACGTTTTTTGGTGAATTATTGAATTTGTCAATTCCATGAGCATTTTTTTTTGGTCTAGTTTCCATAGAAATTTCAAGGCTTGATTATTTTTGTAGAAACTCGTGAAAATGTGTATGAATGACATAAAAATGTTGGAAAACTGATTTTTTTTCGTGTAATTTAATGATTTTATTAACTATTTAGGTTATTTTATAATTTTTTTTAAGTTCTTGCCGATTGAAGTGTAAGAAGTTCTGATCTGACAAATTTTTTGGCTGGGGTTGCACAGTTTTTTACAAAAAATTATGTAATAATTGATAAGAAACGAATGAATTTATCAGTATTCCGATCTTGATGATCAATGATTTCTAAGCTAACCAGTAATCGACTGTGGTTTTGAGTTTAAAAAAATCATAACCTTAAAAAACAGGGAATTCGATTATTGTAAATATAGCCTAGCGTTATTTTCTGTCAAAGAGTTTCCGAAATTTTTTTATTGCCTAGTAGAGCTCCTGAAAATCGATTGTTTTGGCTTACGTGAGCAACAATCAAATTATCTAAAAAGAACGGCAATTTAAAAATCTTTTCCTATATTGGTTCGATTTCCAAGAATTTATTATTCGTCGGGGAATTTTGACTTAATAATATTTTACTTTCGAAAAAACAACACAAGCAGATTCAACAGAGTAAGTTGTCAAAAAGATGACAGGGCTAAAAAGTTGTCATCGTTGGCATCTTTTAGTGGGAAAAAAATATAAGAAAATAATCACGAGTCACGAGTTCGAGGAGAAAAAAAGGGAGAGTGATAACCACATTATAGTACGTACCGTAACTCCGTATTTGAGAGCTATACCTTGGAGGGTATCGCACTTTGATACAATGTGTTTAACCAAATGTTCGTTTCGTGTCATGTGTTTCGATGTGCTCCCGTATTTTTTAGGTTTTCTACTTGGATCGCGAATGGATCTACGTTCCTCCATCTCGCCATCGTCATCGCGGTCCATATTAGAGTCCGAATTGTTTGGAGAACATTTGAGCCTCGAGGAGGGACTTTAACGGAGTATGCGCGAAAGTGGCTGCGGAACAGTGGTTTTCCATATCCATTGAAAAGTCGAACAGCGATTAATCGATTAGAAATTCAACGAAATTACGCGCGGGGGCGGCGAGGGGCGTGTCTTTGCAAAAGAAATTAAATGATTTCATGAGAAGCAGTGATTCTCATAAAAGAATAAAAATAACAGATAATCAGCAGAAAGTAAAGCGATTTTGTGTAAAGGATTGAGGGACTGGGTGCTTGGATTAAAAAGAAATCGTAAAAAAAATCCGAGAAACAGTGGTTCTCATGGACAAAATAAAAAATTCAATAATCGATGAAAAAATGACGAATGACAATTCTAGGCTGATCGTCCGGGTCCAATCGGGTTCGAGCTTTAGGGAAAGTGGGGATGTCCTGCCAATGGGAGTAGCTGAAATGAGAACCACTTGTGGCTACGTTCGCGTTGAACTGGGATGTGAGAAAAATCGCGAAAAAAGAATAATCTTGCAGTACAAACTTCAACCTGGAATTCTAGTGACTGGATGTTACGCTGTTGCAGTAAGTTTTTGTTCTTTCAACAAGCCCAAAACTTCGTAATTACAAGTTAAATAAAAAGAAGAAAACGAGAAACACATGAAGATGACATACAGCTGAAGTGTGCGATTCGCTGAAGCTATTATTATTTAGTAACCACGTAATAAATTAATTGGCGCCTGAAACATCAGAGTTTTCTATTTTCGCTGTCAGTCGCGACGGAGAAAGGTTGAAAAAAATGTGATGAATATACTTGTTAAAATTCCATAGAGAGTGTGTCGCAATCGTGACTTATACATCAAAACAAACGAGCTGCATCAGTGAGTCACACTCACTCGATCCACACCACCACATTCTCACGCGCTGCTTATCACACTGCATTTTTTTTTTTCTTTCTATCTCTTGTCCAAACGTCTATCTTTTTTGTTGCTCCGATAATGTACATTGCGTGCCAAATGTGACAAGGAGACTGTTGGTTAGGACGACGTTTAAATCATCTCTTTATCTCTCTCTCTCCTACGACACTGTAGTACGTAAACAGAGGAGGTTATGATCAGTTTACGACGAAATTCCACAACGCAGGGGCTCTCATTGCAGGAAATATGACAATAACAAAAGGCGATTCCAGTGCGATAAATCAGCAAAAAAAAAAAACAAGTTAATTGATTAGTAAATGAAGAAATAAGTTAAACAAATAACCTAATGAATCAACGAGTGACTTGACAGCTTTCTAAAGTGAGTGTAAATTGATATATTCCTGAAAAACCAATCTACCAGTTAATACGTGAATAAATCGAAGTTAAATTAATCAGTGAATAACTTGATACGCGAATGAAGAAGTGAAAGGATAACTGTTCAAGTTAGTATGTTGAAAGATGAGACGAAAAGTGTATGAATTTACGATTGGAGCAATAGATCGAGGCAAAACGCAATGAGTCCAGAATCTCGATGTACAGTCAAATTCAAATAAATATGAATAAACCAACTCGTAACAAAACAAAAATATTTCATCCAGTTAATGACTCAACGCTCGAATTTAATAAAAGTTATTGACTTAATCGGTGAGTCTTGAAGCAACGAAATGACACAAAACGAGATGTCAAAGTGACAGAATTGCTTGGAAAATGAGTTGTCGAAATAATGACTGAATAATCGATTCGGAAAAAATGAAAAACTGAACAACTCAACAAGAAAATACATTAACCAACAAAATAACAAACAAATCGAGCATAAAAAAAGTGTCAAATAATTGAATAAATTGATTAAATTGAAATCAAATTAAACTAGTTATGAGAAAAATCATTATAACCTAAAAACCTGAAATTGCAGATAGCGAAAAATGTCTCTGCGCGATTTGGTCGACGGAGAATGCGCTGGGCCGAGTTCGCTCATTCGCTTGACATCGCATCTCATCCAGGATCATGGATTCCAGGAAGAAGGTTTGCAAAGAGCACATCCATTTCCACAGCCGCACGTTCCGCCCAGCGCCGAACAATTCGTTGAACAATTTTTGGAGGAAACCAACAACGGCTCGCCACAAACTTTCAAAATGGACAATATTCTTAGAGAAATGCAAAAAATAGAGTACGATCCACGCGCCGTCGGAACAAACCTTCAAAGACACTCGGAACTCGCCGGATGCGACGCTGCCTGGGCCAGCCAGTATTTGGCCTCCGGTCGTCACTTTGCCGTAAGTTTTCTTTTCGAACTTTTGTGTTTTTTTTTTTTTTCACATCTATTATCATTGAAAATTGAGTGTTTTTTCAACTTTTTATCAATCTGGCCCTTATTTTTCTACTCGCATTCAATTCCTTCGCAACTTTCTCTTATTTACTCGATTTTTTTAAAAATCATCTATCGATTCATTGACTTGTTATTATCGAGCGATACGTAACTTGAAAATTTGGCACGTATCGCTTTTCAATTGGTCGGTCATCGACGAACGTTAAGGAGGTTCGATCGTTTTCATTTTTGCTGGATCTGCTGATTTTTGCACGTGAAACGTTCGAGTAATGAGCTTTTGTTGACTACTCGTCAATAGAACCGTTTGATTCATTGATTTCTGGCTCATTTTCTCATGGAAAATGATTCGAATGTGTGACGGACGAATAAAAAGAGATTAAAAGGGTTGTAGATACGATCCTGAATGAAAAACTCCACGAATTAATGTCAGTTTAAAGAGGATCGATCGTTTCTCATGCGTTCGATAAATTCCAAGTTTGATTGTTCAAAATTTGTACGAATCTTCTTAACAATCATGCTCAACTGTGGGTTAAATTTGAGGAAGTTTGACCGTTTAGAAATCGAGTTAGTTGTAAAATATCGTCATTTTTCGTAACTTTCCATAAGACCTCGTGTTAAAGTTGCGATTTTAAACACTCAATATCTCGATTACCAGACGGTGAAACCGTCTCAAAAGTTTTTACACATTATAACACGACGCTCAAGAAGATTCAGGCAAAATTTCAAAAAACTATCTTGGAAAAATAGTCCTTGATGATTTTAACGTTACCTCGTTAATGTGAACTTTTGTCGAAATTTCGAAAATGCAGGAAAATCATACAGATGCGATATGGAATTCATCGTACAGCGAAGTCGCTAATAACGGAGCTGAAAAATTGGGCTTTGGAGGCAACAATACGAACGAATTGGGTTTGGGCCCATTGTGGGCCGACGAGTATCTCGAACACAGTGTAAATTTGGATAACAATATCGTAACGAAAAACAATCCGGTCTCTTATGATGCTGAGGCTTCAAAAAATACGACAGAACATTCGAAATTGATGAAATACATGAGCAACAAAGAGGACGATATCGGGACAGAACAAAACGATGAAAAATTGGACAACTGCGCCGATGATCCTTATGAAAAATGGATCGAACAAGCAACCACTCGCAATGGAGGCCTTGACCAAAACACGACCAACGCAATTGGCAGCGCAGAGGCCTGGGCTGATGAACTTAAACAGGAAAATGCCAGCACTATGGGTAATTTTTTAATTTATTAAGAGCTTCAATTAAAAAAAAAAAAAATTATGTCGATTTATTTCTTATTTTAACCCGCCAAGGTTCGCGCTGTGAGACTTTTTATTCACAATTCTATCAAAACATCGTCGATCGACTATTTTTATTGAAATATTGAAATTTTTGCAATCTTCAAAGATCTTTTTGTCTATTATAAAAAATGTTGAAAAAAAGTATTAAATTTTGGGTCATTTTTGGTCAAAAGTTATTAGAAAATGATTTTTTTTTTTTCATGAAAAAGGATAAAAATCGCGTATTTATTTATGAGAATTTCGTGCAACCGGTTAGTAATGAGTCTATATTATTTTTACATTTATTAACGTCCCAGGGAGCACGTTAAAACGAAAAAAAAGTGGTTTTTGTTGTTCATCTAGTCGTTTGATGATGAGAAACAGTGAAAAAAAGAGGAAGAAAGTCTCACAATGGCTCATCGATCAATTAACCCTTGAATAGACGAAAAAAAAGTGTAATAGTGAAAAAAAATGAATGAATCATTGATGTACAGATCCTGATAAATACGAGTCAATATTTTGGGCCCGTTTGCAAGGTGAATGGAACAAAATATCGTCGTTGAATAATTTGGTGGAGGCGCATCCGTGGCTGCCCGAGTACGAGAAATATTACGATCCGTTCAACGAGTATAAATTCAACACGGAGAATCCAATGAGAAGTATGAACAACGCATTGGAACAGGGAAAAAGAAGATTGGAGGCTGGGGATTTGCCGAGTGCAGTATTGTGTTTCGAAGCCGCTGTCCAGGAAGACCCGAAGAACGCTGAGGCTTGGCTCGTCCTTGGAAAAACACAGGCAGAGAACGAACAGGACCCAATGGCTATTTGCGCCTTGAAAAATTGTTTGCAAATCGATCCAACGAATTCTGTGGCTCTCATGACTCTCGCAATCTCTTATACCAACGAATCGTATCAAAATCAGGCTTGTATCACTTTAAAAGAGTGGTTATCGAAACACGAAAAATACAAACATTTGGTCGACGCTTCCAGCAGTTCTCATCGACGAAGCAAATCGAATGTTTCCACCATTTTATTCAAGTTTGTACTTTTTTTTTCTTCATAAATCAATATCCAGAGCCTTGAGATGATAAAACACGCAAAAAATTGTCTTGGAACTAGTTTTCTTCTTTATTTCTTTCTTTCGTATGAAATATCCTCTCGACTACGACGTACGCGTTCTTGAAAATTTAATTCTATTCATGATTCCGTTGTCGCGATATTGGCTCTTGACATTAGCATTTTTTAGACGATTTGCATTAAGCTAATCGGGCAGCATATCATGAGACTTGAAAATTGAAACAAAAAACGGGGGGATTTGAATGGAAAGCGGTGCAACGATAAATAAGGCGATTATTTTACAAAAAAAAAAAAAAATTATCTCTCTTTGCCATCAATTTTTAGAGTTACGAATATTCTAAAAATTTTGACGAAGAAATAATATCTCTTAGCGAATTTTTTTGACTAGTTTTGTAAATTCTTTAGCTTGTAACAATTTTTCACATTCGATACTTCATTGAACAGTTTTTTATTTTTATATTTTATTGAGTTTTGTCGCATTTGTACAAAATGCTGAATAATTTTTTGTCTTCTTTCTCTTTTCAGTGACGTACACAACGAGGTTAAAGATTTATTCATCAAAGCGGCTAGAATAAATCCTCGGGACGCCATAGATCCGGATGTTCAGAGCGGTTTAGGTGTCTTATTTAATTTGTCGTGCGAATACGACAAAGCAGCGGACTGTTTTCAAGCAGCTTTGAACGCTCGACCGGATGTAAGTAAATTGACAAAAAAAAAACGATTTTTTTATACTTTTTCCCGACACCTTTCAATCTTTTAAAGTTTTCTAACATTTTGGTGCGACATCTTTTGGTTTTTTCTCTTTTTTATTCAAAAAATTTCAGTCCAGTGGATCCCTCATGATTTTTTTCCATGCTCCGAATTGTTTTTATTAATTTATTGCTTGATTTTATTAATTAATTAATTTACTTATTTATTTTTATTGAAATTTTCTAATGTAAAAAAATCCTACAGAAGATATTTTGTTGAATTATCCAGGATTGCAGATTATGGAATCGTTACGGGGCGACCTTGGCGAACAGTCAGAGGTCAGAAGAAGCGGTTGCCGCTTACCATCGTGCCTTAGAACTTTCCCCAGGTTTCATAAGGGCTCGTTACAATCTCGGAATATCGTGCATTAATCTCGGAGTTTACAAGTACGAATAAAAGCGTGTCGATGGAGAGTTGAATAATTAGAAATAATGAGGATTTTCGTTATTTTTTAAAGCCTGTTTCGATATTTTTAGGGAAGCTGCCGAGCATCTTTTGACGGCTTTGAATCAACAAGCAGCGGGTCGTGGAGTTGAGGGTGAAAAAGGTCATCCAGGTGCAATGTCGGATACGATATGGTCGACCTTGAGGCTTGTTTTGTCCTTGATGCATAAATACAATCTGAACGATGCAGTGGAAGCGAAGTAAACATTTTTTTATGCCTAATTAATAATTAATTATTCTCCGACTGAATATTTCATCAATTGAATAATCATGATCGATAATTTTTTTGGCCTCGAGTTGAATACTGAAAAAAACTGATGTTTTTTGTTCGTTTCTAGGGATTTAGCGACTCTCAACAGGGAGTTCGAAATCGAATGAAATCTATATTCCCCGGAGAGGCATTTTTGCAGAAAGATAAATAAAAGCAAAGCAAAAGGATGAATAAACGAAAGTATGCGCCAATAATGAAACATTAGGGACAGCAATATGAGCTCGAGAAGAATAAAAAATATAACCTGCCGAAATAAAGGTGACAGTTATCGACGTGAAAGAAAGAACAAAAAAGAAAAAAAAAAAGAAATAACTGCAAAAAAGTTCTGATCTTGTTAATTGATCCCAATAACCAGAGCTTCCTTAATTAATTGGAGATCATTGAAACTGGCAGCGGAAGAAAGAGCGAAAGGATAATCATTTGTGAATCATGTTTTTTTGCGAATAACCCTTTTAATATCAGCAACAAATTGAAAAATCATGTTTTCGATATCTTGAGTACATGTAAAATAACCTCGTCGACGGTTTGAGTGGTCAATAGTGATTTGACGGTGTCGTCGTCGATTACGACCGTAAATAAAAGCTTAACGTTCTCGCGCAAACGTTCTTCGAACACGAGGTCGCTTTCGTCGACCGTGATTGGTTGATGACCACAGCGTCTGATCACAGCGTCCAAAACGTCTTGGATGGGTGCTTCGGGCCACCCAAAAATCTGGTGAAACATTGGAAATTTTTTATTTTCTAATAAAACCGATAAATAACAAAGAGATAATTGTTTTTTTATAGATTTTTTTTATATTACGTTCACGAGCACAATTGTAATGTGCTTTGTTTGGTAATGATTTCAAAATCGATAATAAATTAGGCCTTTTGGTCATTAAACAAGAATTTAACATTTTAAAAAACTTTTATTTACGTTCCGACACCAAGATTGACGAGGAAACGTTATGAGACCATCAATTTTCACAGAAAAAGTTCATTAAAATTGACTAAATACCTGCAAAGTTTCGTCTTCGATGAGAATTTTAAGAAGATCCGCAATAGCTTTGAGGAGCTGCGAGGACGAGAGTGCGCTGGATTCGCCGTTTTGTATTTTAAGGGCAGCGGTTGAGGCGATATCGAGAAGTTGTGTTTGCAGTTGACGCTTTTCTGCTTCCGCCATAACGTCCTCGAGAACATGACGATGTTTGGCTCGAATGTGTCGCATCAGACAGTCATGACGTATAAATGCACGTCCGCATTCGGTACAGGATTGCGGTGGTTCTCGTCTGTGGGTATTGAGATGAGCTTGGAGCGAGGATTTAGTCGCGAAAGCTTTTTCGCACTTGTCGCATTTGTGAGCTACGAAATAGACAAAAAATTTTAGTTTTTATTCAGTTTTATCCAAAGTTTGAGGTGATGGATCAGTTATGGAGCCTCAGCTCGAATTTCGTAAATCAAAATTTTTCGATGTCGTTTGACTAATCACGAGAGGCAAAAATATGCTAACAGAGGCTTTTTTTAACGAGGTTCTATCGCCATAATCATAAAAGTATATAAAAATTAACGGCAAAATGATAAAATTCAATTATTCCAAGATAATTTTGTGAAATTTCGCCCGAATCTTCTTGAGCGTCGTATTTTAATGTGTAAAAACATTTGAGAAGGTTTCACCGTCCGGTAATCGAGATATTGAGTGTTTAAAATCGCAACTTAATCACGAGGTCTTATGGGAAGTGACGAAAAAAGACGATATTTTACAATAACTCGATTTCTAAACGGTCAAACTTCCTCAAATTTAACCCACAGTTGAGTACGATTGTTAAGAAGATTCCTACGAATTGGAAACAATTAAAGTTGGAATTAATCGAACGCTTGAGAAACGATCGAGTCTCCTAATTTGGTAAAACCTTGTCAAAAATATTCAATTTTGAAAATTCCAGCTCCCTCTCTCTTTCGCTCTCAAACTGGCGAGACAGCGACTGATCCCTCGCCTCAACTCGATGAATATTTACGTTTAACTCCCGTGTGTATGAGCGTGTGTTTGGTCAGGTCTTCCTTTCGCGTGAACGATTTGGAGCAAATATCACATTGAAAGCCAGGTGCTCCCTCGTGTGCGAATTTGATGTGTAAATTCAAGCGCGCCTTACGATTGAACGCTTTGCCACAAGTTTCGCAAGTAAAGCCGTTCTCGCCGGTGTGATGAAACAAATGGGCTTTTAATTGAGCAGCTTGGATGAAAGATTTGGCGCAATATTGGCAAACGTGGGGTCGTTCACCGGTGTGTGTCCTTTGATGGCGATTCAAGGTCTCACGAGCCGCGAATTTCCGTTGACACTGAGGATGGTTCAAGCGTTAGTTTCATCAAAAGAGTCTTAACGACAAAAATCCCCACGTGCTGTCTCCACAGCGGGCTTTCTTTCCAGGGGACAAGAAAGCTCATACTTACAGCGGCGCAAAATTCAACGGTTGCTTGTAACGGAATATAACGAGTTAATGTTTCGAAGTTGTTGACTTAGCAGAATAAATTTGGCCTTGAGGCTCGACAAGGACAATTCCAAGGGATAAAATTGCTCGTTACTCACATGTTTACACTGGAAGGGCTTTTCCCCGGTGTGAACTCGTCGATGTTTCTTAACGGCAAGCGCAGACAAAAAAGTCTTGGGACACAAGTCACACTTAACGGGTCGTTCGCCGGTGTGAACCCTGCTGTGTATCAAAAGCTGTTGCGGCGTGCTGAATTTTTTGTCACATTGATCGCACGACTTCTGTTGACGCTGGGGAACTCCTGCGTGCGTTCTCAAATGTTCTCGGAGATTGTCCTTCCGCGTGAATGATTTGTTACAGACCTGGAGATAAAATCAAGAATTTGAGGACTTTTCTTTTGTTTTGATTGGAAAATACTTGAAAAAAGGGTTTTACTTGACATTCGTAGAAATTGCGCAGGGTTCCGTGGCATCCGGACTGCAATTTGTGTCGATTCAAGTGATAACGGCGAGTGAAATATCGGTCGCAGGGCTCGCATCTAAGATTGAAACTTTTTTTTTTAGTTCTGACGGAATTTAAGTCCGTTTCAAGGTCACAGGGGTCACAGTTTCTCTTAAAAGTTACGAAAAGTCTGTACAGGAGGATCGAAAGTTCAAAAGAAGTGAAAATACAGGTGAAAATTTGTCTGAACTCACTTGTAAATCTTAGCGTTGGAATGAGTCGTGTATCGATGTTTGTCTAATGATTTTTTGTCCCGAAAAGTGGAACCGCATTCGGTGCAACTGCACGATTCGATTTCCCAGTGAATAACGATCGTGTGTCTCTCCAGTGAGCTACGTTTTTTGAACGACAGCTCGCAATTTGGACATTTAAATTGTCCGCCCGAATGTGCAGTTTTCAAGTCTTCGCCGCAACAGTGACACTCGTTCTCTGCGACTGGTTGGATCGTCGCGCCGCTGACCTCTTCTGCGTCTTCCGCATTTTGGTTGCCTGAGAGTTTGACGATTCGATTATTTCTTATTGACGAGGTTTTGTCGTCGTAATCGTAATAGTATTTACAAAGTAACGGAAAAACAAACCGGCGTCCGAGTCGTCAAATTCTTCCGAACTGTCAGAGTCGTAGTCGTTGAATGTTTTCAATTCTAAAATGTCGGTGCTGTCGTCTTCTTCTCTACAGACGTTCAAATGATCGCTCAGCATCTGCAAAAAATTCTCCTTTTTCAAGACTTCCAATTCAATCGGAGGCTGCGTTTACTTATTGTTTTTTATTTTTCATTTTTTTACCGCAGCTTCCGCCCGTTGGAAAGTTTTACTTACATCTTCACTTTGAAAAATTCGCTGGCAAGTCACGCACTGATAATTTCTCGTCACAATTATACTGTCGGTGGTGTTGTCTGCGTGCAAAAAAAAAAAATCGTTCTATTTTTTTTTTATTTCGTTAAAACGAGTGAATTGTATGGAAGAATTTAAAATTAACTGTAAATACGCGATTTCATTTTCTGTCAGTGGAATATTATTTTTTTCGTGTTATTTTACTGTCGAAGATGTATTCGAGAAGTTCTTTGGATTGAATTATTTAAAACGTCAAAATCTCGTGTAAAAATAATTGTTAATTCATTCTGTTCTGGCATTTTCGATTGTCAAAACAGCCATTTTTTAAAATTCATGTTCGTTCGCCATGTAAACAATTGAATAATCGAAAAAAAGAAAGGAATTCTTACCCATTGTGCTTGTCATTTTCCGACCTAGTAATCAAACGTGATTAAAAAATATTGTTTTCTCGCAGATTCTTCGATCGTTTCTAAACTTTTTTCACTTTCCAACAAAAACTAACCTAAAAATCACCTCAAACGAAAAACTGACAAAATTGGAGTTTCGGATTGATAAAAAATTGACGACAAATGCAAGATTAGAATCACTTCCAGATTGGAGTTCGACCGAGGTTAACGTGAAATCCTTTACTTCCTCGATTTTGTGAACGCGCCTGATCGTTTGTGGTTGAATAGCAATTAATATCTAACGATAAAAATCTAAAAAATATTTCTCCCGGAATGTTCAACATTTGTTTAATTATTTCTTGTATTTTATTTGATTTCTTCGATTAATTCGTGATCCATGTCACTGATAAGGCGGCCATATCACTTCGCAGAGTCGCACTCGCACGCAACAACAATTGGAGAACTCGTCCAATACTCCAATATCTCGTGGATCGTGTTATCCTCGTCGTACTCGTGGATTTTGTTCCAGTTCGTTACAGAGGGCGCCACCAATCGACCCAACCAATCGGCGATGTCCGTTAAAAAATCGCCAAATTTCTTATCAAACTTATTGAAAAATCGGCCCAATTTCTCTAAGATTTGTCATTCATTCGCATTGATGAATAAATTGATCAATAAATAAATAAAAGAGGCGCACTCTATTAAAATTCTCTAAATATTGTAATGAGAACAGCAAAAAAGGTCACGGAACAGCACACGACGAATCCGAGGTATCATTTTTCTTAATAATAATCAAAATTTTGTTTTTTTTTCTTCTTTTTTTTTTTCTTCAAAAAGTACCTGACATTTTTGGATATCGATGCGGCAACAAAAAAAAAGGAACATCGGAAATGTGGAGGGCGATGAATAATAAGATGTTTTTAATGTTTTTACTGGTTTTGTTGATTGTAAAATTTCGTTATACATTCGATCCAGACCTTCCAGCAGCGCGATTATTTTTCAGAACCGTAGAAATATGAAAAAAATGTCTACAGCAATGAGGGGAACCGCGCACGAACGACAATGTGTAAATGTTTATTTATACGTGGGAGGGAAAGAAAAAAAAAGGCAGTAGAAATTTAATCGTCATCCGCAGGGCCATCGTCCGCTTTCAAATCGTCGTCTCCCTCGCCCCCGCTAAAATCGCCCATTCCTTCGACCTCTTCCTCGTCGTCGTCTCCAGCGACTTCGGCGTTCTCCAGTTCTGCGCGTTCCATTTGTCGAGCAAGTTCAGCCTCGTCCGTTGCCGTTACGACCTTGGGCTGAATAAAAATAAAAGAAAAATAAATAAAACAGTGGATCTGATGCTGACGAACACTTTTAACCCTTTTTCCAAGGATTAAAGATTTATGGGAGTGTCAAAACTCTTGTCAAAACTTTGTTAATTTTTTAAAAGAGTTGTGATAAATGCTAAATTCCGCGGATTCATATTTTAATCGATATTTTTAGAAGAGTAATTTGTATTTTCCAAGCGATTTTAAAGCACGAACGCTCATTTTTTTCCTCAAGAAATTCTCTACAAATTCACTGTGTCGAATTTTTTAAAAACTTGGCCATTTTTTCATAAAAGCTGTTTGTTTATGACATAGTTTTCTTGTGATTGACTGCAACCTTGAAACGCTGAAGTTAATATTGAAAAAAAGTTTTAAATTCAATGGGTTTTGATAATTGAAGGTAAAGTTGCATCGCTTACCGCCATTTGAACGTTAAAAACACCGCCCAGCGATGTAATCTTCGATTGCACGACTTCGATCGCACTGTTGAGGGCCTTCAAGCCATCCGCTTTTTCGGGGGTCGATGTCGTCATAACTAAACAGTTAATTTCGTATAATTGCTTCGTAATTATAATAATAATAATGATTGTTCGTTAGATACAAAAAACAAAGGTGATGAACACTCACCGTAGAGAGGAGGAGCGATTAAATTGATTTTGATGGGAATCTCTTCGGTGGAGAGTGCCAAACCGGATTTAAGGGCGGTTTTGACAGCGTCTATTCCCTCGTAACCGTAACAAGCTACTTCAACGTCCGCCCTGATTTTAACTGCTTGGGACGTCAGCTTGCGCTTGATATTGTTCAGAAGAACGTCCTTGGTCAAGTCGTCGAGACCACACTCTGCTAAAATAGAGGGATCCCTAAAATCATAAGAAAACGATTAATTACGAGCCCAAATGAAAGTTTTTGCCAATTTTCAAGTTTTTGACACTCTTCGTTAAGGAAAAATGCTGTAAATATATCAGATTTCTTTAAATAATAAAAAAACTGGGCAAATCGAACGATTGTAGGATTGTGGAATTAAAAAATTGGTGTTTCACGACCATTCCTCCAAAATTTCGAGGAAAAGTCTTGCTTAAAATTTTCTGAAGAAGACAAGATCGTTGTTCTAGAAATTCGAATCCATTCTCCACTGTTTGGACTTGTAAATACTACGATATTTCAAATAAAATAGTAAATTTATGACTTTATCGAAATTGTTTTACTCTAATTAAGCCCGTTCGATCGTTTCTCATGCGTTCGATAAATTCCAAGTTTAATTGTTTCCAATTCGTATGAATCTTCCTAACAATCATACTCAACTGTTGGTTAAATTTGAGGAAGTTTGACCGTTTAGAAATCGAGTTAATTGTCAAAAATCGTCTTTTTTCGTAACTTCCCATAAGACCTCGTGTTGAAGTTGCGATTTTAAAAACTCAATATCTCGATTACCAGACGGTGAAACCTTCTCAAATGTTTTTACACATTATAATACGACGCTCAAGAAGATTCGGGCAAAATTTCAAAAAATTATCTTGGAAAAATTGATCATTTTGCCGTTACTTTGTAGATACTTTTATGATTATGGCCATAGAACCTCGTCAAATGATTGATTTTTTCTTAATCTTTGTACTCACAATACTGATTGTTTGAAGAAGTCATACGCCGAAGCTTTTTGCTTCTTGTATTTCTCCTCAAAGTGCCATGCCGTTTTTTGATAAAGCTCTTCCAATTGATCGTCGTTGTCGTAATGCAACAATTCGGCCACGTGTCTGAGTATGGAATTGACCGCCTTCGCCTTGGCGTAACGTTCTGTGCACTTTTCTATGTCTTCCGCCGACACACGACGTTTACTCAAATCGATGTAACCTGGATTTTTTGAAATCTCCAATTAATGACAAAGATTTTGGTCAAAAAAGATTTTCGGTTCAGAAAGTTATTTTCTCTGGGTCTTGAAGACAAAGAACTTCGACAAATTTTCGAAATTTAATGATTTATTATGTTTTTTTGGACTTCTGATCGAAATTCATGGCTTGGAACGTCTCGAAATCGTTGCTATGAAAAAAAAATGCAATTTTCGATGTTTTTTAATTTATTTTTGACAATATTCACCTTTTTCCTTGTCAACTCGAATGACAACAACCGGTTCAGTTTTGCCGACTCTAATGAGCTTGTTAATGGAACGTATACGTCTCCTGGACAATTCAGAGAGCAAAATCATGCCTTCGATGTTGTTGTATTCGAGTAAATGCACGTAAGCTCCCATTTCGGCGATACTTCGTACATTAACCATTACAACATCCTCCACTTCGGGATATTTTTCTTTGTAAAATCGACACAAGAGTGGCATTTTGGCTGAAATTACAGGAAAATGTGATGAAATGATATGATTGTTATGAAATTGTGATTTTTTTGGGCATTTCGAGCGGATATTCACTCAATTCCCGATTTTTTGAGGTTAAACGAGAGGTTATAGGACTTAAGAGGACCCGGTGATTAGCATTTACTTGAGAATTTGGCGTTACCTGATTTTGAGGTTAATTTTCGTGATTATTGCAACGAATATTTACACTATTTGGAATCACTTGCTACAGCACAATTGTAATTAAATATGTCAACAATCCATGTGGAATCTTGTCGTTGATTCGGATCTGGCTGACGAAAGAGTCGAAAGACCGCAACAGCGACTCTCAACTTCCGGTTTCAGAAAGGGGCTCAACGTTTTTTAATTACAGGTGATTTTTGCGAGAAACATGCAATGAACATTAACCAAGTTCAATGAATTTATTTATAGTTAATTAATCGTTTCACTTGATTGTTCGATAATGTTTAATTCGTAGATTGTCCAAGCATTTTTTAATTTCGCTTTACAAATTGGACAATTAGAATTGAACCATTGAGAAGCCCTTCGAAATGTGCGTTGGTTGGTCGAAAGAAGTTTGTAACGTCGCTGATTGGTAGGTCGATGTCTCAAGTTTCAAACACGAAAAACTATAATAACTCTTATTACTAATTAATTAATAAAAAGACAATTAACGTAAAAAAGGGTATTTCAATGGTTTTATCGAAGAAAATATGATCGAAAAATGATGAATAAGATAATTACAGCACAATCTGTAAGAAAGCGATAGCCAATCAGATTTCGGCAAACGAAGCGTCCAATGGCCGAAGTTTGTCACCAGATGGCCGTTTGGCGAAAAAAAAAACTATTTGTGGCGGGACAATGTCAGAGCCGGTCAGTCGTTATCTAATTGAAAACAAAACAAACGTGAAAGTGAATTCCGAGAAAAATTGAACAATTCACAGAATGGTTAATTGCACCCAGAAAAAATACACAGTAACAGTTTACGAATAATTCTCGTCGGGAGTCATGTTAATGGATCTTAATCCTCGCGTAATAGTTCGAACCGAATGTTTTTCTAACCTACGAGACATTAAATCAAGCCTCGTAAATGGAAAATTTAGTTGATAAATCAACCAACTCGCATAAGGACGAAGTGGCGGTTTTGTGCTCAAATAATATCAACGACAATGCCAACAACGAATCGCACATACCTTTCGGCGAATGCACGCCTCAAAATGCATCGGAAACTAGGCTCATCGACAATTCCATATTCAACACTATTTCGAAGATTGTCAATCCTGCTACCAAGGTACGTGAACTTTTTATTCTTTTCAAGCAACTGTCACCTCGACGTTCCAGCCGTCATTTTAGACAAATCCTCAAAAAATTTCCATCGTAATTGTATCGTAATTTTCACTTTTTTCCTGTCGAGATATCGTCCGTCCATTTCTGGCCTTAATTCCACTGATTCGTTAGAAAAAATGTTTATTTTATTATTGTAATTTATTTTTCAACATTTGAGCTGAATCGTTGCTTTGTCATTCGATTCCAAAAATACTTAAAATTCATCTGGCAAGAAGCATTTATTCCTTTTTTGTCAAAACATAATCGAAATGTTTATTCGACTCTCCGAACATGCAACTTTTGTTTTTAACATTTATATGAAAATTAAAATTTCGAAAAAATGTACGATCCTCCGGAAGAGGAGCGTCAATTGAATTCTGCTCAAAACATCATCAAAGATGATCTCTCAATTTTTTTTTATACCGATACAAACTCGTAGTTTGAAGCGGCCTCCGTACACTTTTGCGTCAATTTCTATTTTTGAAGAAAAACCGTCGTATGGGAAAACGTTGAAGTTTAAAAATCATTCGTGATGAATGGAGTCCTTTGATTCAAGTCAAAGAAACGCGCGTATGAAAAGCCATCAATGAAAATAAATACGCAGACGAAAAATTGACATTATCGTTCAATGAAAACACAAAATGCAGAACATAATCAATTATTATTGCTAATTCAATTATCGAAGGAGACTAACACTAATTTTACGTCAAGTTGGTTGACTTTTTTCTCCCAAGAGACCTGAATCATGACAGAAATGAAAAGTTCAACTCCGTTGATTCCTACTGCCAATTGTCCTTGAAATCCTGAACCCTAACGCGCAGGTATTTCAACCCAGATCCTTAATAATTATAGTTTGGCTTTGAAATATTGATGTGAATATTTGAATAGTCAATAAAAAACCTTAGAATTTGTACCTCCTGAGCATCCATGCAATTTGAAAGAAACTTCCAACCACATTGTCTAATTAAACTGATAAGATCGATTTTTTTATTCATTCCTCATTTTTTAAAAGTCTTGCATCAGTAATCATGATATTTTTTCATTCACAAATGCAAAAAATAATATTTTCTAATAACGATCTTCTCTAAATAAAAATAATCTCTTCTAAAAATAATGAAGGATATTGGATGAAAGGACTTGAAGGAGTAAAACTTGAAAACTTTCATTACAGGTGCCAGAAATTCACGACTTTAAGATCGTGAAGCCAATAAGCAGGGGAGCATTTGGCAAAGTGTTTCTTGGTTACAAAAAAACAAATCCTGAACAAGTATACGCGATAAAAGTAATGAAAAAGAATGAAATGATCCACAAAAATATGGCATCGCAGGTAGTGATAGAACGAAACGCGTTGGCATTGACACGGAGTCCGTACTGCGTGCAATTGTTCTATTCGTTGCAGTCGGTTAGTTGCGTATATTTGGTAATGGAATATATGGTTGGGGGGGATTTGAAAAGTCTATTGGGATATTACGGTTACATGGAGGAGAAAATGGCGACTTTTTACACGGCGGAAGTATGTTTAGCGTTGGAGTATCTTCATAAGCACGGGATCGTGCACCGCGATCTAAAACCTGATAATATGTTATTGTCGCGGGAAGGTCATGTGAAGTTGACAGATTTCGGATTAAGTAAAATATCAACGATGCATAGAGATTTGGAGATATCGGATCTGGTGAATTGCACACCGAGTCTGTTGGCGCGTACACCTGGACAATTGCTCTCGTTAACGTCCCATTTGTCGTTTGGTTCCGGTCAAAAGTCGACGAGTGATTCGAACCTCCTGGACTCCAGTGAGCGCAGTAATCCAGCAGTTAATTTATTGCCAGCATTGCAATTGAATTCACATCTTAATTGCCATTTGTCTTCAAATTCATTAGCATCAACGGATGCAGCGTCGCCCAATTATTCTCGTGTTTCCGGTGTGACGCCCTTCCATTCGGCGGAAGATATTTGCCCTGCAATCTCGTCCGACGAAGAACCCCACGATGTCGATCGTGACGAGAGCGAAACTTGCGACACCACCGATAGTTTTCATACCTGCGAAGCCTCATCTCTCAAGCAATCTAGCGTATCAGCTGAAAAAACTTCGGAAGAAGAGTCGACACTCGAAGCTGACAATTCCCAGCCGCATATGTCCCATCTTAGTCCCGTTAGCACATGTGCCAATTCATTCGTCCGCGGCACAAAGAGAAAACGCGCTGCAATGTCCGGGGCTACGGGTTTGACCCAAGAAATATCAATCATGGACCTAGAAAGCAGTTGGACACCGAAACGTAAAAATTGCGGTAACATTTTTACGAATCGAAGTCCAGCTGTTGATGCGCGGAATCTAAGCGATAAAAAAATCGATAAATCCGTCGGCGAATCGGTAAATGGAAGCCAAGATGCTGGCTCGGGTGGACGCGTCGCTTTCAGCACCCCTGTCTCTTCCATGAAGCAAAGAAATCGCGATGACATGAAAAAGCTCAAGGATGATAAGCCACTGCTTGTCAAATCCACAAGATTCGATCTTCCACCGCCGAGTACGACCCATTCTGCCCCTGATGTCCATCTCGCGGAACTTGTTCCCAGCGAACATCGATCACCGCAGGGTATTTCGCCCATCAAGACCCCAGCGCCTTCCTCCGCGAACAGTTATACTCCCTACAGGTCACAGAAATCCGTCAGAAGACGACCTCCTCAAAGCGGCGTTAACCGTTCTGATGATCGCATACTAGGCACTCCTGATTATCTTGCACCAGAATTGTTGCTTCGTCAAGGTCACGGACCAGCAGTTGATTGGTGGGCTCTTGGGGTCTGTCTCTACGAATTTTGTACGGGCGTTCCACCCTTCAACGACGACACACCGCAGGCGGTGTTTGCCAATATTCTAGCGCGTGACTTACCTTGGCCCGAGGGCGAAGAAATGCTTTCCGATGCCGCCACCCAAGCAATCGACTCGCTTTTAACTTTGGACCAAGCACTACGACCCTCGGCCAATGAAGTACGGAAAATGAGCTTTTTCCAAGACTTTCCGTGGGACGAACCACTAAAAGCAACTCCACCTTTCATTCCACAACCGGATGATAATTATGATACTTGTTACTTTCAAGGTTAGTAAAAACACACTTGCTTCGGCTGTTTCGAACTCATGGATGGCATCTTTATTGCAAGCTTACTTTTTCTTTCAGCGAGGAACATTTTGCAACACCTCAACGTCAGCAATTGTGAAACCTAGTCCTCAGGAGTTCGTGAATAGAAAACATGAGCAAATTATGCCTTCACCGTATCAGAGCCGAGCCCTGCGGTACAAAACTAAATGAATGCTCTACATGAATGCCGAATTATTTACAATGTACCATATCTATTGTATGTACGTTGGTATGTATAGTGAAATTAAAAAATTTCGTACGTTTCGTATAACCAGCTTTATTATTTCGTTCATTTTTACTTGGTACAATTTTTCCTATTTTTCTACGATTAAACAAAACGATGGCTTAAAACTTACGTGGTTGCTTATTTTTATGGAAATACAAGTCACTGGACGAGGTTCGATACTGGAATCCTTCATGACGTCGACCAAGTATTACTTTCTTTCTGCGTCAATCAACCGATTATCTCTTCGCTTCCTCTGTCTTCGTAAAAAAACAAAAAATGATGTCAACAGGTTCGAAAGCTCTTCATCAAGTCTTGCGAAAGAAAATTGAGTCCAGGCTCTGGTTAATCGCATTATAATCATGCGAGGTTGGATAAACTTTTCATTTGTCTGATAATCTATTTTAGATTTTTATTTATCCACGGCAGGAAGTGCGTGACTCTTGTGTAAACGCCTGGATACTGTCCCTTGCCGCAACCAATGCCCCAACTCACTATACCAACTTGGGTCCAACGACCGTCGTTCACCATCAACGGTCCGCCACTGTCACCCTAAAAATCATTTTTTTCCTCATGTTTAATCAACTCGAATATAAAGAATAAAAGTTAATTCAACTTTTTCATAAACTTCTTGAAATCAATGAAGTATGAAAGATTCTTACCGAACAAGAGTCTTTCGCAGCGAGACCCGCGCACAGGAAACTGTCGACGATACCGCCTGGAGCTGCGGAGCCGTATTTGTATTTGCATTCTGCATTAGACCAGATTGGAATAGAGACTTCTTGAAGAATAGCTGGTTGTGGGCCACCTGTGAAAATTGACAAACCATCAAGTAAATAAGATTGTCAAAACTGTTTAGAAATCAATCTTGTCTTTCTTCGAACTTCGCGTACTTTCTCTTAAAGACCCCCAGCCGATAACGGTCGCTGTTTTTCCAGAATAAAGTTGAGATCCGGAAGGCAAGCATATGGGTCTTATAGCTTCGGTGAATTCGACCGGCTCGCTCATAGTAAGTATAGCAACATCGTTGTATAGAGTTCTAGGATCGAAGCCTCGATGACGCACAACCCGTTTGACCCTCCTCTCAACGTGACGGACCTCGTTGTTCGTTTTGATATTATAATCGCCAAGCCGCACGGTAAGACGCGCCACATCCCATGAGTTCATGCTGAAAGAATTTTCGAACAAATCAAAATAATTATTGAAAAATTATTTCCAATTTGCATGCATAAATTTGGAGAGAAACTTGACAAAACTGTACGGTATTTTAATGAATGGGTTTTTGGTTGAAAAAATTTCGGAAATTAGCAATCTTACGTGTAATAACTCACGGATTTATGATTCATAATCCGAAGCCTTATACACCGGGTCATAGAATATTTAAATTAATATTTAATCATATCTTCAATCATCATCAAACTCAATAACTCCAGACAGTCTAAAAATTCACGGCACAATTTATAGATTTGTGAGTCGTAATCGGATGTTTTATCCGTTGCGCTACAGGACATTTAAAAAAAATTCAACATCGCCGTACACGCTGAAAGACTTTCTGCTGAAATGAAAATAAATCAGTGACGATGAACAATATTGAACTAACTTTGCGACGCAATGAGCAGCGCTCAAAATGTGAATGTCATCAATGAGTGATCCTCCGCAAACTTGTCGTCCTGCATTGAAAAGAGCAGCTATCCAAGGCCACTCACCAAGATCCGCACTTTGACCCCCGACTATGCGTTCTTGATCCTGATTACCATTTTTCGCTCCACACTCAGCGTTATTTATCGGTGTTATGGCGGTTGTGTAATGAGGTTTTTGAGTCGTTGCACCTGGCCACCACGCTGGTTTTTTCGTCGGCCAAGTGGTCGCACCAGGCCTTTTCGATGTCGCCAGCGAAGTTAGCAGGGGCTTGCCGTTGGTTGGCTTAGAGGCAGGTGGGTGTGTTGGTAGCGGAGGTATTGTGTGATCAGGAGGGTGGGTTGGCAGTGGTGGTGGCCACGAGGCAGGTTTCTGTGGTCTCATCCCAACGACCAGCGTAGAATCATCGTTTCCGCAATCTTCCCCGTTCACCTGATATTATCGGATTAATCTCTTGAAATTTCCATCATCCATTTGGTACTATTATTAGATTTTCATTTAGTCGTACGGAGTGTAGGAATTTCCTAGTCAAAGTAAAGCAAATTTTTACCTGGCTGTCCTCGATCACTGGACCAACACCTGGATAAGGTGGTGGGGCTCCAAGAGGATTTGTAGAACAACATACACCAAAACCCATACGACCGTTTTCTTGCATAAAGCTGCAAGTGTCGTAGAACCCGAGAACCCATCCATCAAGAGCTCCTAGATCAGGAATCTTGAAGTACGGATAACATGCCTTAAAAGACATGCAATAACCAACTTCACCCTTGGACGTTAAACAAGCGCCGCTTCCAGGTTTTTCACTCCAAAGGGCTCCTCGACCTTCCCGTGTCAGTAAGGCTGGAGCTATACTCTCGGCAGCTTTGGAATAAATGTACTCTTTTTGAATTAAATTAAGTTTACAGTATTTTTAATAAAGGTAAACAATAATGTCGAATATCATTTGTCGAATACATTTAAATACCGTTTTCTTCTTTATTGAAATTCTGATCTCACATTTTTGATGGAATTAATATTGTAAAGAGCAGTGAAGAATTAACGACAAAAAAATCATATCGATATGACGATAAATCTTTGCAAAATAGTTTCGTCGGTGAAAGTGTCGAGAAATATGATGCTGCTTTTGTGTTCAGTGGTGTCGAATCAGGACGCGTCATGAAATCGTGCCGCGAATACGTGAGATTATTCGCATTATTTGGCGGGCCGGTCGCGAGACCGACTTGTGTATTAGTAATAATTTTTCGACAATGGGTTCGTTTCATCCGGTATAAAAATGCGCACTAAATCGACCTCGAAATTCTTTTGACCACGATTATTAATTAAGTCGAATACATTTAACAGGATTGTCAATACTGCATGGACAGCTCATATTGTCAAATTTTGTTAATGAAGTTACAACCGAAAATTTGTAAAAACTACTCTTTACCTTCGACGACAATGCTGTCATCCTCATTTTCACTTTCGGCTTGCGTTGGCTCGATAACGCAGCTAACGACAAAGAAAAAAATCACAAAAATCTGCAACTTTTTATCGAGTTGCACGGCCATGACCGTGCTCCGATTTGTTCACCAACCACGCGGTAAATAGAGCCACGAAACTCCACGCGAAACTTGTGTTACCGAGTTAAACGTACATTCGTCAAGGTCTCCCCAAGGTGGTCTCCGAAAGATTTGTACTAAGTCGTCGAACTGCCAGAGCTCGATCTTATAACGGGCTCGCCCTTCTCCCGACTCACCTGTCCCCCAGCAGGTTCGTCCGCGACGTTCTTGCCTCTTCTTCTTCTTCCTCTTCGCCATTTTCCTTCATGTATTCCATTCTCACAGGATACTTTGTATGCCGTTCTCTTTGCGTTGTCGAGATTGCGGGTTGAGAGAAGAAAAAAAAAATTGAAGGATATTCTTCAAGAATTCAATCTCTCATTCCGCGTCAACATGATTGCTCCACGATCAATAGAATAGTTAGGGTAATTAATAACCATTCCCCGATGATTAATAATTATTTGAAAATGGAAGTTACTGAAACTATAAACCAGGTGAATTCGCTCCTCAGGTCTAATCTTCTGCTCGCTGATTCACTTCGGGTGGATTTAATTGCTCATCGTAAAAATACTTTGAAACTTGAGTAATTCAAATCGAAAAGGACAAAAACCTCATAAAACGTAATCGCATGACAGGACTTGAAAAATAGTATAAAATGCAAATCATGAAAATTTATCCGGTAGCGTAAAGGCAACTAGCGTCGATCAATCATAAAAAGTTCAACGGACTGAAGTCAACGTGGTTGATTTGGAAGAATAGAGCACTGACAGGTATTGGAAGTACAAGGATATTGTGCAAGAAACCAAAGCGTTGTTGATCAGGGCGAGTCTAAGTGAGCTAGTTGAAAGTTTCTGATGGTTAATATACACTTTACTACTGGTCACCGTCGCTGGCCTTGGCAAAAGGCCCGAGGATATTACGGGTAAGGACGGCCATGAACTTGCTCTGCATGGCGTTCAAAGCCCTGGTGAAGCCGGTTACACTCAATGTGACCGTTCTTGTTTATATACAGTCTACTCTCATGGAATCTCTGCAGAAGTCTTTCTATATATCTGACGGTACTTCGAAATTCCGATACATTTGTTGAATTTCACAGGACTCGTTGATTGAAAAGATCAATAGATGAATTCTTCTGCTAAGTATTATTAGTTTTTTGCCTTCGGATCATCTAAATCTGAATAACTAGGACTTATCAGTCGGCCATGTATGACTGTTGTCACTTATCGTTCATGCGTCGAGAGTCCTAGGTCTTCCAGCATCGATAGAGTTGTGAAAGAGGAATGCATTCGGCTAAGTCCAGTAGAAAACATTGCCACCAGCAGAGAATCCAGTGTTGTTGGTGTTGGTGAAAACATTGAGCGGGTGAGCGAATAGGGTGGACTGCAGATAGCATGTTCGCTGATGTCTTTAGTGCCCCGCAGGAGACGCGAAGCACCATATAAATGCCATATAATGGAAAAAGGGAAGACAAGCAACCCGTCAAACCGGATTACCAACCAGAGGGTCCCGAAATACCCGAAAGAGTTGCTGGATAATTTTTTTTCCATCATGGCCTCGGGTTTGCCGATAATACCTGTAGGGGGGATGATCCTCGTTCTCGCTTTCTAGTAGCAATAAAAAATTGTGGAGGGTTCTTTGCCCCTATGGCAAAAAATAAAGCATAGAGAATGATCGCAATCAATGACGTCAACAAGTGGCTCCTAGATCACGCGATGTTGCTCTTCCCGCGTACCGGATCATTATTAATAGTAGCCTTCTTAAGTGCAATTAATAAGTATATGAGATACTGATCAATGGACATGGCTTTTTAAAACCGATAGGAAGTACGACTGAATGCGTGTGCGTGTACTTACTACGCAGCTATACTTAGCAGTGCTCTTATTAACGTTTAGCTCCTTTATTTTCATTATTCATCCACTACATCAAGCTTTCTTTAGCCAGTCGAAGAAGTCCCTCCTCTAGCAACAAAAGGACATTCCACGCATCCATCAGCTACCAAGTCATATACATAGAGATACTGACATCAGAGTAAGGTGTGTTCTTAAACACGGCGTCAAAGTAGTAATATAATGTACTTCAGCCAGATCTCGAGAGCGTCTAAGATTACTTGTCAGACATGTGCGCGCCCAGCTAAAAAAGAAGTTATGTATTTGTTCACTGTATAGATTCAGCTCTCATAACTCTTCACTTAGTTCGGCTTAACGCCCCTGGCATGATCCAAATTTAGCTTCAGGTGTTGGTACCCCGTTCATCTTTCCTACAATCTAGCCTTCAATTTTGATTGAATACATGAATATATGAGTGATAGATCGAAGGTCACTGGACATGTATGGATTACAGAATAATCGATCGTACACCAATTCAGACATGAATAAACGCGGAGTATGATTTTGCTGACCAAGGCAGCTCGCCAACCGTTCGAAAGAGAATACTGACGTTAAACGATCACATTGAACCCAAACAGTTCATTGAACTGGGCAAAGTGTAGAGAGATGAAATCTTTCCTTCAACAGCTTCAGTCTTTTTAAGGATAAAAAAAATAATATATACATGCGCCAGAAAAAATGATAATCCGATGTCTTCGATGAACAGACTCCTATTCATTTTTCACTTCGTAACAGAAGGTCAAGTGTGATATTCTAATATATCTAACTGAACAAATGATTTTCGACGAACCAACGGAACTATTTTGCGGAAGGATTGTTACGTATACTTTTAGTGCCAGTGGCCTCTCATCAAGGTCAATCATCATGCGCGGAATCATAAAATCCAACTGCTATCCGAGTGTTGAGCAAATTTACACTTACGTTTATACAATCTCGTGTCATGTTATTCAAAACATGTGACAGGCTTTCCTCGGGAAATACTTCTACTCGTTCCTGAGGTTTCTCCATTTAATTTCGAATTGGTGATGAAGTTTATACCATCATAGAAGTACCCCAATATTTACAAACGACAGTTCCAACAGAATTTAATATCCACTGTACTTCGATTCAATAAAATTAGTTCCAATAGTCATTTACCTCGTTCAACTTCCTCAGCTATTGTCTCTGTTTGAATCTGAATCTACTGCGCATGCGTAGATCGAATAAAGTGTTCTGCACATGCGCAGTAGATCGCTCACTCGCTGCGCTCCGCGGATAGTTTTCGAATCGATTTGTCCTGAATCGTTGATTTGCACGAAGTCGTCACTGACTGTGTTTCTGGTTGTTACAAAAATGGAATTTTTTTTTTTCCCTTGTATACATAACATGACGTTTGACACATATTCATACATCGTCCATGCGTCCTTGCTTCCGAAAGATTTCAGTCAAAGGTATCTTTCGCTCAGTAATCTTAGCCATTTTTTTCGCTCGTCGATCTTCTGCGAGCTGTGCACTTCCGCGAGCTGAGAGTCGATCAAGGTATTCACAGTTCAAACGCGTAGCAGCGCACGTGAGCCACTAGGCATGCATAAAATCGACACGAACTGTGTTTTACAACCGTGATAATTTATTCCCCATTCCTCTTGGCTAGGAATGCGTTGTCGCAGAACTCGCGTGGATTCTGAGCGCGTCATACAACCGGCGTGAAAATTATTCAACAAATTTTTTTAAATAAATAAAACGGTTCCAAAAATCGCGAGAAACGATTTCCATTGTTATCGATGGACTTGAAGTTCTCATTTTTTTTTCTAATCATACGAAGATAGGCTGAGAGGGAAAATGAATTCAGTGAGAGAATAAAAATGAGCCTCCAATCACATATTCATTAATAATTAAAAAATAATCATGGTAATTTATAAAACGTACTAATATAATATTTATTGTAGTAATAAACATCGTAATAATATAATATCACCTCTGGCACAATCTCACGATGGCAAGACGTCGCGACAAGAAAAAAAAAAAAAAAAAAAACAGAAAAACATCATTCGAAACACTTTTTTTTTCGTTCAGGTTTTTTCCCTTCATCGTCTCACATCATACTAAAAAAAAAACGCTCGCCGTGTAACGTAGTTCACGATGGGAACGAGATAAAAGCAAATCTATAAATGTCTTTGCAACGGGAGCGGTCATGGATAAAAAAAAAAAACGATCTAAATAATGTCTAAGCCTACGTCGGAAATTTCGCGTTTTATTTTTTCAATATCCATCGAGTTTCCACCTTAGATCGTAGTTATACCACGCGTTGGATTAACGGTTGAGAGGAAATCAATCGCTCGCGAATTCGCCACACAACCAAGCCAACAAGCAACATTTTTTTTCAACGAGTTCAGTCACAATAGTTCAAAGTTTTTGGAAACAACAAATTTGACCAACACGACCAATGAGCGTGTGTTGCTGCTGCTGTTTTTTTACCTAAATTCACAGTTTACAATTATTGGCTGCGTTTGGCGAATTCGCAAGCGCATGTTTTTCTTTTTGACGAGTAAACAAAAAAAATGATTCTTTTATCTTTTTCAATGATTTGGATAATGGAACAGATTTAATTAACGAATGTCATGTGTGAAGCCTGCAAATAAAAGACAACAAGGCTCTTAAAAATGAATTTCATTCTCTCTCTCTCTCTCTCTCTCTCTCTCTCTCTCTCACTCTTTCACATCATATTTTCTTTATACTTTCGCACTGTCTATCGCCTGTTTAGCTAATCTTTCAATCCTCTCTTTCGTCCGCATGTGTATAAAAATAACAATATACGTATTACATAGGCTCTAATCAATAGAATCAAATAATATTATAATATCTATATGCTGTCTGCAATAAAAGTAACAAAATATAGTATAATCAATAATAATATGCATTTTACAAGCGTATTTTGATCGTTGCTTTGATATCGGTACGACATTTTTTTTCATTTTTGTTTGTTTTTTTTCAATTCTTAAAAAACTATGTTTTACCCTTTTTTTTTCATTGGGTATTGATATTTTTATGATGTCACTGCTGCGCGTTCTCTTTTATTCTCCTTTACGTATAATTAACACATTAAATTCTATAAAAAACGGTGTTCAGTATCGTTTTCAACGAACCGAGCTAACACCTCGTAATCGTCTTGAATATATATATTACGCAAATGTTTATTATTTATTTATTTTTTTTAAACAAAGGGCAAGTAGAGGAAAAATGGTTGAACAAAAACAAATCTGTTTGAATGTTGCAACAAATGATTTCGTTTCATTGACTTTCCACTGCGATTTCAAAGAATTAAAGCATTTTTTTAACAACGAGCAAAAACCGTTATAGTTTTTTCATTTATCGGTGAAATAATTTCACTCAATTATGGCAATCTCTGAAAAACATCATTAAAATAATAATAAAATAATAAATGCTCGTTTTCAACGGGATTCCTGACTCGATCTATTTTTTCTTCTTTTCTCGTTTCTTTGTCACGTATTTGTGGCGTTTTTTTTCTTTCTTTTTTGTTTTCTTCAGTGGCAAGATTTGAGATACACAATTGGAATTTTTTTTTTAATTCTCGTATAATATTTATAATATCAATAACGGACTCTTCACCTACACACACGCATACCTTCTCCCACACTCCCTTAAACTAATGTTTCTTTCGCTCTCACTCCCTCTCGTACATTTGTTTCAACAAATTATTGATTTTTATTAAAAATAGGGGACGGGGAAGATTTATTGTGAT
>JACEOJ010000211.1:94322-126104 GCA_013761285.1 Campoletis sonorensis | reverse complement strand
TTTTTGAATATAATGAACTTCAGAAAATCTCGAACTGTCAATGGATTTTAATTGAAAATTCTCCATCAACGAGTGAATGTACGAAAGATGCACTTAATAAAGAAATTTAAAAGAAAAAGGCTTATTAAAAGCGGTAAAAAAAAAAAAATGTCATAACAGCAACAAAAATAATTCTCTAATTCCTATAAATGAAAAGAAAGTTGGCATCAGGATTTTCTTTAATAACTCGTTTTATCAGGACCTCGGAAAGTCAGTGAGGACAGACTGGTTTTACGATCCGTCGGGTATCTCATCACAGAGCGGAAATCTCGATCAAAGCGATTACTTCATTATTTCTTCTCCTTACACACGCAGAGATGTGAAATGACTCATATGATTTTTTGTTCTCCGTCGATTAAATGTTGTTATTTTTTGTCTCTTTTTCTTTTCATTAACGTATTAAATTCTGTAAGTATTTAATGAGGCTTTCATTAACTCGTGTAGTTGGAAACGTCACGGAGCAAATATTGACGAAGCCAAGAAGTCACTTCTTGGCTTTTTTTGCCTCACCTGGTCATATTATTTTTCTCTTTATTTATTCTCTATTATCCGTGAGCCACATAAATATATAAATGAACGGATTCATACAAATTTTTTGTCCCTGCAATGATATATGTTTATTTAAAAAAAAAAAAAAAAGCGAGAAAAAAAAATGAGGAGACAACGGTTAGCAGCCGTTGAGCAGACGGTCAGTTTATATCGGCAAGAAATCTTTCGTAATAACAGTTAATTGTCCATTCTCGAAGAGTAGGTACTTGCCCTGCGGCCGTGAGAGTCTGGGTCTTCGTGCGTTGCACTTAGTGATCTCAAAATTGTCTTGGGAATATGTTTTTTTTCTTTTTTTTTCCACGATTTATTCATGTTTCACATGATTTGTTGGTAAAAAAAAAATTATTTTCAATAATTATTGTGACTGATAAAATAATCAAGCAAATTTTTGATAATAATTACGAAAATTAATATTGAAAATTGTATACACGCGTCAATAATTCGACCTTGAGACACGAGATAGTGGTAAACAAAAAAGATTTAATTTCCACTTTAAATCATGAACGATAGATTAATTTGTAAATTATTCGGTTTGCAATGAAATGCACTGCAACGATTTGTTTCTCTTGAGATTGCAAAATAGCGATAATGTACGTTGCCACGTAGCGCGATGACATATGATTCGTTAGGAGTCATTGAAAATGATTAATGAACCGATGATGCGAGGATTGGTCAAGTCCGATTATTTTGCTTGGCTATTTTATTGATAATTATTTATAATACGAACACACTGCACTCCGGAGTTGTCATTTATTTATGTATTTTATTCATTTACGATCGAAAAATCGTTATCTAGATTTTTTTTCCACAGATATACTTAATCTCGATGAAAAAATACGTATTATTATTATTTTTTGATAGTCATTAGAAGAAAAAATAAAATTGTTGATATATTTATGACCACAAATAACTGCAATGATAATAAATAAATAAATGCATACGCAAACAAACCAATAAACGAATAAAAATAACTCAAATACATAAATGGATGAATATATTCATCCTGGAAAATTGTGGCAATGAAGGAGAATGAATAGCCTTTAACGAATTGCAATCTTTGCTCGATTGATGGATGATCCGAGAGTGCAGAGGGAAAATGATGAGGGAAAGGTAAGAAAACAGGAGAAAAAAAAAAAAAAAAAAACAAATAAAATGTTGGACTGACCGGTGAGAGAGCCTCCTGCATGTGCATCGCAGCGTTGTCAGCTTCGTCGGTGCAAGTCGACATTTTTCCGAGGTTCTCGTCTCAAGTCTTCTTTATTTGGTCCCTCTTTTAAACGTCCAAATATTACGCAACGTCCTGATAGTTCGTTTCGTTTATTTTTTAAAGAACCTTTTGATTTCTCGTCTTTTTTTTGAGCAATAAGTTTTTTGTTGCTTTAATCAACAAAAAAATCGACGGCTTGTAGTTGAGGGGCGATTTATCACAGAGAGCTCGAAGTATGGCACGTAACTTGGTATCTGTGAATGTGAGAAAAAAATTGTTATTGATCGTCGTAATCTAACGAATGTTTATTTTTTATCAGGTTTCATATTTTCAAAGTTTTTCGCAAAAAGCATTATTTACGAACTAAATTTAACAATAATTCATTATTATTCGTACTTTCTTAGAGATTTGTCTTTAAAGAATATTCACGTAAATTATTATGACGAGTTACACAAAATTAACGACACTATACGAATTTCAATCGAGAAGAAAAAACAAAACAATTAAAAATCTTAAAGTTATTAATTTTATGTTCCCATTAATCAGTCATCTTTGGTTCGTTGTTTTCGACAAATAATATGTTTCAAACGAAGCACGAGTTAAATTCTGGTCTTGAAAGGATAATGAAATCAGGTGAAACATTTGATTCGTATTTAATGACAATGACCTTGAAGACTGGATCACTGAGTAATGATAAATGAGATGATGACGAGGGCAAACGTAAATAAAAATGAAAGTGTTGGGACGTAAAGACCGGCTTGTAGACCGGATGAAGATGGGTACGAGTCGATGATGATGAGATCTAGTAAATCCTGTCTTTGGTGAGAAGGAAAGGAGGCTTTCGGATGGTGAAGGTCACGGTGCAGTGTTTGGTAATAACCTGTCTGTGTTGGGGGAGGAGGAAGGCAGGAAGGAAGGAAAGAAGGAAGGAAGGAAGAAAAGGAGGGCAGGGGATCTCAGGGTTAAAAATTCCGGAACCAGCAGAGAGTGCATGGAAGCCCGTATAACAGGCTGTGATGGAAGTGAGAGAGTGATTCCGGAATGGCGCGGTGGTGGTGTAACTGGAATTGAGGAGTCCAGAAGACCAGTTGGAGAGTTGGCTGTGGCCAAGGCGCCACAACAGAAGAGCAACGCGGCATATTGCCAGGAACGAACAGACAGGTGTAATAATAGACGTGTAACGAGGAAGCCGGGAGTGATCGAGAGTGGAGTCTGCTCCGGCTCACGAGTCTGGCTGGTTCTGACCAGGTATTATACCATCTCTCCCTTTCCCATTCTTCCTATACATCCTTCTCTTTCCTCCTCCACAACCTCCTCCTCCTCCTCCGCCACCTCTTCCTCATTCACCAACTCTCTGTCTCCCTCCCTCCCGCCCTCCCTCCCTGTACTGGTTGGACATTCATCCATCTTGAGGGCACTTTGACTCTGGCCTGTCTGGGGGATCGGCGAACGAGACGTAGACCCGCGGAACGAGCAGCAGCCGCAGGGAAAGAGAACGAGTCCGAAGAACCTGAAACCGAGACTGGGAAAGCAGCTTCCGAGGCAGCACGAACTGGGATCAAGAATCTGGGTTTCGAGGAAGACTTGAGTGATGATGAACCTGTAGGGGACTAAGAAAAATGGTCAACGATGTTGGTGGTTGTTCTGCGAGGGTTCCCCATGCGGATTGGAAGGCTGGGCAGAAGCTGTGGGCTGAACAGAGCACGGACAACAAAGACTTAAGTGGAGCTGAATAGCCGTGTTGATGAGGTACGAGGTCTTGCGATGATTAGGGAATACAAATCATTAGAAGATCATGACAGTTGATGCGTAAGACTCTGGGCAAAATGTGATGAGATTCTGAAGACCCTAGATTCAAGATTTCAAGTCCAGAAGTCATAACTTGGTCTGCAAGAGCATCAGGTTCTTCTCACAAGTGGAACGAATCCGCCCACAAGCGGAAGTGTTAGAAGAGGAGCCGAGGTTAAAGGCGAGTGTAGGTTCGAGATGGTTTGTGAAAGAGGAAGAGCAAGGTGGGTTTTGTTGGTAGTTGTAAGGCGTTGGCAAGGTGAGTCGGCTGAACGGGCAACCACCGGACGAGTCTGCCGGGGAGCCCCAAGACTTCTCGTGTCTGGTCTGGGTCTGTGTACACACGCGGAGAGCCGGAGGAGGACATAGCTGAGAAGCAGGTTCGGCCGGTCTAACCTGATTCTCAAAGGAACCCACAGCATCAGATTGGACCCACCTCCGTTGTATTTCAAGTACCCGGTTGATCCGAGTGTTCCCCCGAGAGAGTTCGCTTTAGCTTGGCTGAACGCCCTCGCCGGTTGGGCTTCGGAGCTCTCATGTGCTCCACGAGAATGAGTTCAAGTTCCGCGGATGTTCGCGCAACACTATAAAACGCTTGTCCTCACTAATTCATCCGTGGAAAGGTAAAGTTCATCGGGACTGAAGCCTTAATCGTGAACCCACGAAGATTGACGCTTGATGACATCTGTGCGGACATCCATGTGCCTTAACCTATTACCTGAAACTTAAGGGTAGCAGATCGTGGTTGGAGGAACTCTGACCAGTCACACGTCACGATTCAAGGTCAGACAAAACGATGTTAAAAGGCCTGAATATGGAGATGGAGAGGGTGCTAGTACGTGGGGAATAAGAAAGGTGAGCAACTACGAAGGACGAGGAACTGCGACGACACGTGAAGGGTGTCGAGTGCAGGGAGTGGGTGAACTTGACACGTGGGATATCCGATGGTATCGGTATGATTCCCCAGACTACGAGTGTGTATTTATCTGTGAGTGTATTGTGAGTGTGCTCTTGTGAGCAAGAGAAAAGGACAGTTGTGAGAGTGAGAGTGAGTACAGTGTCTTGTGAAGAGTCGGACGCTGATACAACGAAAAGATCGAAGGAAGCTGCAAGGTATATATGTGCTTTACTAGACATATAAGTATACAAAGTCATCGAGAGACACGTACGAGATACATGGCCCTGAGAGGGTCCGCTATCAGCGGAAGCCAATTAGCACCGCGTTTCGTTCGCGTGTACGAGCGAGAGAGTAATGACCAGACAAAATGTGTATGGAGTGAGAGGTGGACTAGTGAGCAGAGAGAGTGGAAGTGAGAAAGCCAGAGTACGAAGGTGGATGACGGAAAAGGACGGAGAGGATCGGCGATAAGGAGAGAGGGCGGAGAGATCAATCTCGATAGGAAAAATATCCGAGTGTCTCCACGAGTCTGCCACAAACTTCGAACCTAAGTGGTATTCGTGAATGAGTGGTTAATCCTTCGACCAGCACTCCAGAGAGACCTAAAAATGATGAATATTCATCAGGACTGTGAGTTCAAACATTTTCCATTGCCCACGAATTTTTTAGCGACGGCTAGAAGCCTCGGCTGGCAACCTTCGATACGAAACGCGGTGAAAGTGCCAAGTCAAAATGCCTTCCAAGTTGAGGACACGCGCTATGAAGCTGAGCCTCAAGAGGAGAGACCTTGAGGTCTTATTTGATTTCAGCACTAACGTATTCCCGGAGCGAGAGAGCACTGATCTTTCAGGCAACGTAAAAAAAGGATCGAACTGTCGCTCAGAATCATCAGGATTACTGAAATTTAATCTCGCGGAGGATTCTGCCTCTAAAAACGCTTCTCAGGCCAACATTACCATCTTCGAATTTATTCCCGAGGTTAACGAAAGTCTGTGTGTGTGAGATAAGTCTTGCGGTCAAGTTGGGAGGATGGAAGGCACCCTATTGCGATGTCGAGAGATTCTCAACGATGTGAAACGGTCGAGGGGGATGGAAAGGCCCAGAAGAAAAATATCCATACACGCGCGCACACTCTCATATATAAACATATATATATATGCACATGCACATACACACACTAACCGATGGGATCTCGAAAAGGAGGAACATCTTCGCAACGAGGCTTCAGGAGACACGGCCCGTCTACCTGCCGCCACCTGCCGCGAGCTCGTACTCTCCAGCAGGTATCCCAGAATATACTATAGAATGAAAGAAGAAAAAAACCGACTCACTACGTTACAGGTCCAGCAGTGCACGCGTGTGAAGTTGAAAAAAAATCTACATATGAAATACATATTCAACGTAGATCCTTAAAAACAATTCCCTTGCATATAGCTGTAGCAATTAACTGGAAATAGCTGGCCCTCATCATTATCGTCAGTAGATTTTGAAATCAAACTTCATGTCAAGTGGCATGTTTATCAGTTGTTTATTGACAACTGAGGTCTTATGGAGCTCAATGTCAACTGGTTCAAAAGGCAGCCATGTTTATTGATGTAGAAAATGAAATAAAGGGTCCGAAAGTGTCTAAAGTCAACTGAACTGAGAGTAAGATTGATACACAAATAGATGGAGATTTCCTAAAAAAAAAGTAAACATATTGTACTTACTTTCCGTGGTTGCATTGGGAGATTCGCGTTTCGAGATGAATGACGTTTCATCACATTAATTGGAAATGAAGAGGGATACTGAAGGAAGAGAATTGTGGTTCATAAGAGTCCGGCGTAAATATCGGACCGTGGTAGGACGACGACAGGTTATGACGGCGATTGTTATTGTTGACGACAGTTGTCTTGATGGGATAACGAGTGTTGACTCCGAGCATACATAAACGTTTCGGCCGTTGCTGTTACTTTAGAGGTATAGTGAACGGGGAAAGGGGTGGGGGGGTGACTACAAACTACCCAGGGACCCTAAGTGTCCTTCCGAATCACATTTCCGCGGCTGGTGTCACCATCGGCCACCTCCGAGGCCCTCACACTGATATCACTCTTCCGATGACGTCCCACACTTAAATTCACAACGATTAAGATCCTGAATGAAGCAATGTGCGTTACGCTTTTTAGGAAGTGGTCATCGATGCCGAAACGTCGAGTTGTGTGTATCAAGTGATTTAGACTTATAATGACACTTAATTAGTGGCAGCCAGATTGTATCATCGCTTGATGGATCGACGGCTTCATTCATACAGCAGGATCCAGCAAAACTCGTTTTCACTGGACCAGTTTTGGCAGCAGGTTACGGAAACGCGATCGCAACTCCAGGACGATCCTGATCAGCTGCGGGATAACTGGTTAGAACATGGACTGCACTAGGGAGTCTGATCGCGGATGTAGAGGCTGCAGAATCAAGCCGGCAAACGGGGAACACGTTGCAGTCTTTATTGACGGGTTTCCGGACCTCAAATACAAGACTGAACCTCGTCAAAACACTGTTTTTTCTTTCACTGGCCGGCACCACACAACTTCCTACAAAAGGTGAAGCGTTTATTGTGGATTCGCAAAGATCCCGATGGTGCTCGGCGTCCGAGTGATAAATGAGATACGTTTTGAGTGTCGAATTAATTGAAGATCGGATGAAATAGGACACGACTGCCGAATATTCTTGGTGTCGGGGGTCACAATAACTAATTTGTTTACAATGAAAAAATGACAGTTATTGTCGCGTTGTTTTAATGTACCCCACCGGTTGTTTTTCCCGTTGTACTTGTTCCGCCGGTGCACTTATGCGGTTCCCGGTTCGCGACCGGTTTTTCGCGAACGCTCTGTTTTCGCCGGAGCTCGCTCGCGCACGCACACTCACACACATACACGATCACACACGTACACACCCTCACCGGGTAACACTAGCGTTGGTTCTGGTGCGCGGACCGAGTTAGCGAGTAGCCCATTAAGCGTCCAAAAGTAGCTTCACACTTCTATTGTTTATCTTCGGCCGTTGTTAATGTTTATTCGCGGCTTTTAGTCCGGATTTACGACGCACTGTTCACCCAAAAGTTTTCATGCGCTTTAAGGAGCGCGAGCAAGGGGACAAGCGAAATCCTCTCGTCTCACGGACCACGGAGTTCTCTTCTCCTCGAGATAGAGGCAACATGGCCGCCTCCCAGCATCCAGCAGCAATCCGCCTCCCCCTTTCTCTCTTACTCCATCTCTCACCCTCTCTCTCTCTCTCTCTTTCTCCTTTTTTCTCTTTCTCCTCCACTCCGCCTCCTCCTCGGCCTTCGGAAGATCTTCTCCTTCTTCCTCTCCAAGAGCTCGCCTGTCTCCTCGTTTGTTCTCCGTCCCGCTTCTTCTCGCGAGGCTTGCCGATCCTTCTGTCCTACTTCGACGCTATCTCGTACTCCGCCGAGCCACAACACCACCTCACTCCGCCAAGACTTCTCCTTCTCACCAACGCTCAGTACCTGAACTCCGTCTCACCTACAGCCTCCCTCGCGCCAGTCTCTTCTCCTTCTCACTGCCCCACTCACATCCTCATCCATCCTTCTTTGCTGCGCTCTCCCTTTCGCTTGGCTTGCCTGTGATCTCTCTTACGCCCCCTTAAGCCAGCGCTCACCTCTCTCGCTCCTTCTTCTTCTCTCACCCTAGCCTTGTCTCGCTTCCTCCACCTCGATCACTGCCTAGAAGCTATCTTGCGTCACAGTCGCACACGCGGTGTTCAATCGCCCCCTCCTCACCTACCTCAATTGTACATTCCTTCCTCTCACTCTTCTGCCACCAATCTTCCATCCTGGGCTCTCTTCTATATAATTCCATTCCTCCATCCTTCCATGGCTTCGATCACTTCAGTGGACACTTCAACGTATCTTCCTTCCTACTCGCACCTGCGGAATCTTAGCTTGGACCACGCGGATGTCATTTCATCTTGCTCTCTCCCTCTCTCTCTCTCTCTCTCTCCTTCTACCAAAACCTGCCGTCTCATTCCAGCTAACCACATTGCCATAGGATATCTTTTACCTGCAGCATAGTCTTGTCTCTGTGGACTAAGCAGTTGTCTTTGTCGAACACTAGCAAGCCTACGTCGCGCCATTCCCATCTCTGCTTTTCTGTCGTTCTCTGTAGCGCACCCCCTCCACTCCACTGGTCCAGCATGCTCGTCATCCAAATGTGGTCTGAGCAAACCGAAGCTTTGTGGTTGAGAACCTCTGCAGAGGCTTCTTCTTAGGCTTTGCTGATGGCGAGGAAGAAGGAGCTTCTTATACACGCCACGCGGGAATCAACGACGCGCAGGTAGCGGAGCAAAGAGGATGGAAGAAGTGAAGATATACACAGGTATAGCCGCGATATTGGTAGGAACGAGTGCGTTCATTGGGAAACTGAGAAGAGAGACAAGAGCGATAAAGATAAAGAAGAATCGTTCGGCCGAGTGGGTTTGAGCGGGAGAGAGCAACGCATGAGGCGAATGAGTGGATGAGGGAGTGAGATGGTTCGGTGGACAAGAAAAAAGAAGGTGGAATATTGGGTCCGGTGAGAGGAGCGATACAAACATAGCATCGAGTCATCGGCAGGACCCTGGCCACCCGGCATTATCCTTCGGTCATACTGTGTCCTTCTTTCTCTCAAAGCGACGCACGCATCCTCCTTCATTTCTACCTGTTACTGCTTCTGACCAAAGCACCTCCACTCTCTCGCTCTCTCTCTTCTTTCTCTACCGCACTCCGATGTTCCATTCTCATCATCTCGCCATCTTCGGTTAAGGAACATCTCAAGCGGAGAAACTCTTGGAGAGTGAGGGAGAGGGCAATGAGGTAAAGGGAGAAGGTAAACGTGGCGTCACACCATCAATACTCTGCGGGCTAGATGAGCTGGAAGTTAGAGAAAGGGAATGATCTCGGGGAGGCGGATGAAGGAGATGATGACGATGGAGGAGACGATGAGGATGATGGTGAAAGAGGAGAAGAAGAAGATGATGATAAAGAAGAAGAAGAAGAAGAAAACTAAGGGGGAGACTGGAGGGATAGACCTGGAGGATCAAGGCAATGGGTTGCCTTACTCGGACAGTGCGTGAAGGCACAGCTCGTGGAGATTAAAAAGAAGACTGGAAAAGAAGCCTCCGATGGAATTAAAAGAAGAGGAAGAAAAAAAGAAGAGGAAGACCGAGTGGTAGCGGGAGTGAGAGTGAGGGACTAGAGGGACAGAAGAATGAGAGTGAGAGGGAAAGAGGGAAGGGAGTCGTGAAAAATGGTACCCGTGAAAGAGAGAAAGAGAGAGTTGAACGGATAGCCTCGAGTTATGCCGCCCTAATGCGGACCCTCCTCAGGAAAGCATCCAAACGATATAACCCGACCACGCATCGTCTTGGCTTCTTTGGTACATATCTTCTTTGTAAGTGTACCCTCTCACATTGATACTCAGTCGACGTGGAGTCGACATATGAAAACGTGGACATGAAGAGCGTGGAAAATTTTTAATTGGAAGGTAGGTGATAGTAACTCCCAAGTCCCCGTTCCAATTCGTGTTCACAGGGACCCGATGTGGTCAAATTTAGTCGCTCGTAATTGGAAGACTTAACCTGGAAGAATCGTTTATGAATAATTTAGTCTACGTTTTCGATGACATTGTCTCACGCAGTTTTAGGGCAACTTCGGGTAGGGTATCAGAACAGCATATAAGCGAAAGGAAAACGTTGCTTTGATGAATACGACCTTGATCCTTTTCTCCCTCCTCATTTATCATGATATCCAGTTACATCTCGATTGATGACCGCCACAAATGCGTTCTCAAGGTCAAGGCACGACGCGGTTTTGTCTCCTGCGTCTGCGGTCACACTCCCTAGGAAAATGTTGGCGATCATCGAGGATCTCACGGTTTCATTACTTTTTCCAGCAGTCGTACAAGATGGACGACTATCTGGGTTTGGGTTACGCTGGTACTTCGGACAGTACGAGGTCAGTAGGAAGGAAAAATTGGCGGAGAATTGAGGAGGAGAATAATATATGTTCCGGACATTAGTCTTCAGGAAAAAAAAAAAACCAGCGAGAGAATGAAAGGCAGGTCCAAATTAAAGATGGCGTAACAGAAAGAGAGATCATTCGGAGTGTTCCCTCGTCTGAAACAAGTGTTCCAAATGGTCGGTACGCGGTATGCGAAATGTGCGGATTTGTGACGCAACAAAAACCCAACGATTATCGGCCATTCTCGTATCAATAAGTGCCTCAGCCTCAACGTTCTTCATATACTCGTATAACTCCATAACATAATATTATAACCTTTGCAATTTACACCATCGCTTCGTATAACTCCGCGTCCATAATCTAGCAGCCTTTTCCATTATATATTTTTTTTTCTCCGCAGCTACGATAAATGTCTGTCCGCGTCGTTACGGGCGATGCCTAACTTGACATTTTTCTTCCGCCATGGCATCTAACATCGATTTATTTCCTCTTGCATATTAAGTGGACCTCGATGCGTGGGTGGGTCGAGTCCGCAGCAAGTGTTCAATTTATAAACTATTTATAAGTAGATTTATTTATTCTTTCTACGGTTATTTTTTTGTTTTTTTCTTTTTTCATTCCCCATACCCGGAGAAAGTTCGCGTTCGTTGAGTAACCCACAGCCCGGCTGTCATCATCGTCCATTAGATTAACGTTCCGCTCAATGATTGCGTCGCCTTATCGAAATCATTACAAAATACGGTCCAGGCAAACTTGTCCGCATGGCAAAACATTTGTTTTTTATTTTTATTTTTTCATTTATTATTAATTATTTAATCTCGACTCTACCGATACGCTCGTTGAGTTTTAGTGACGTTACATTTTATATGATTTTACGTTCGCGGATGTGAGACAGTCCCCAATTGCTTCAGTGATCAGGCCTCCTAACCTCAAAATAAGTCAATTTGAATCGACGGAATCAAAAATCCAAGAAAAACGCTCCACTGCCGATGACTTCTGAGCGATTCTACTGTAGAAAACCCTTAAGGGGTTAACAAGGAAAGGAGGGTTTATTCTTCTTGAATATCTTGAGCAATCAAACCCCGCTTTTCGACTAATTAGTCGCGGACGCCGTACGAGACTGTCTTCCCAGCTTGAGTCTCAATTTAACGAATGACCAGGCAAGTCCTCAACTTTCATGGCCCATCTTTCGATTCCCGTGGCGCTCGGCTCATCTTCCTAGTCATCTTCAAGTGACTCGTCCATAGTCCTCATTCAGACTGGAAATAATCACCCCATTGAGCATCAAGGTCAAATAAACTATATTTTTCTTTACTTCGTATTTTTTGAAAATTATCTTTTTATTCACGTTACAATGGCAGAGAACTTCGGTAAAGTACAAAATGGAGGTGACGCAGGATGTAAACAAACGAACAATCGTCTTATTAGCACCGTATGAATCCTTTAATTTCTTTCGACAATATTTACACGATGAATCTCTTGATTTTTTTTATATTTTTTTTTACTGAATAAGGTTAAAAAGTTTCATAAAAAATACATCTCCAGCGATAATATTTCTTCAATCCCAACTATGTCCATATTTTTTTGAGTTGCTGAAAGAAAAACTCATCTCACAAAAGTCTTAGAGGAACAAAACTGTATTTCGTTCCTGGGCCGTCAGGACGCCATGATGACTTCAGGAAGCTTTAAATAAGATCTGACATGTGTAATCATCTTTGGCATTGGAGTTCAGAACAACGCGAAGCATTGAAATCTCCCAGATTCACGCCCATAGCTCGTAAAGACTTTTCAGCCTCTTTTTCTCTCTTTCTCTATCTTTCTCCCTCTCCCTCTCGCTCACTCTCCGGAAGACGGGCCGGCGTTCGCGCTTGTGCGTCTTTGGAGCATTGAATTCTCCGTACTTTTCTATAAAAGAACATTAATCCAAATGTAATGAAAAGAAGAGATAAGAAAAATTGTTTATTAACAAAAAAATCTAAATAAAAAATATATTGAAGAACAAATAATTAAGTAAATAAATAAATCAACGAATAATTATTAAACAAATGACTTTAAAGCTCATCTTACGATATTGTTTTCTTTTTTTTAGTCTCTTCTTTCTTTCACTTTCACGAAATTTATGTACATACATATATCCGTATAGTAAAGTAACCGCACAGCTTCCATCACCCCCGCCCGAACCGTTGAGAAACCGGAATACTACGTAACGTCGAGAAACGGGTGCAGATATCCTGGTGACTCGCAGGTCATTAAGCAAAGAAGAAAGAAAGGGAGAGATGAAAGAAAAGAAAAAAAAAACAAAAACAAAAACACAATAAAAATAAAAATTCTGACAAAATATACAGCGGGCGTTGAAAAAATTTCAATAGGAAAAGTGCGTTGTTTATTATTATTATATTTGAATAAATATTGATTAGACTTTGTATCACTAATTATGAGTGCTTGCTGTTTGTTCAAACTTCAACGAGTTGCCATTTTTTATAAATATTGTAATTTGCATTATTTCGTGTCAATTATGACATTTTTTGTCTTTATTGCTCCGATTAGACATAATTGAAGAAAAAAAAATGAAAAAATCTTATTACGTTGCAAACGTGAAAGTTGATGATTAATTGAAAACCCAATTTATTAAGCACGTTTATCGAGCAATCAAGGCAGCTTTTATAATTATTATTATATATTACAAGAAATTTGTTCTTATCGCTGCAAAAAGGCAGCCGTTTTATCCGCAGCGGGAAATGGTCCACCGCGTAAGTCGTTCTCTTATCTTTTGACTCCGTGCTCGACGTTGCGCAAGATTTCGAAAAATAAAACTGCAAAAAACTTACATTTTTGTACTTTTTTCGTCTATACATTTTCCAGAAATCACGAGTCGCAGGTTCGCCGGACATTTCGAAACAAACCAAAACATGTATTTAAAAAAAAATCGTGATTTTCCAAAACAGCACTTACTTTTTATTTTCTCATGCCACCAAACTTCGGAAAATCCTATTGAAATAACGTAATTTTGTGTTTTTAACTATTTATTTTCTCAAAAATATGCAAAAAGTCAAAATCCATTGCTCGATGCCGCTCTAGTTTCACGGTAAACTTTGTTTGTCCATTCGTTTTTTCTAGTCCCTTTTATTTATGTCTAAAGTCACGGATTTTCACTCGAGACGATCGTATCGAACTTCGAGGAGGAGGAAAAAGCAGCATTTCCATTGAGAATAAGTGAGAATCGATGTCGTATATCGTCTGGAAGGAGCATCAAGAGGGGGGGGGGGTGGGGGGGTAAGAAAAAAGCTTTTTCCCCTGAGAGCATAATGACGGAGTCGCGGGGCACGCCTTGTCGAGTCTGTCCGTCTTTGGACAAAGAAGGTTTTCCGTTTCGACCATCTAAGGTCGTGCCCTCGGATTTCTTCACCCTGCACTTTTAGCACGCACGAATAAATATATATTTATCAAAAAATTGCAAGTGCGGGGCCGCGTTAGCTGAAAGCAAGATCGAAGGACAATTACGAGCTCTTTTCCAAGTTGCAAAATATCCGCGATTTTTTGAGGCCTCAGCTCACGATGAATATTTGAAAGATTTATTTATCGATTTATTCATCGACCCAGTGGTCGACAATTAATTAAAAAAATGTTAATCATCATTATTTCGTTAAACTTGAAACTTTTCTTCACTTTATTCAAGTTTCTTAAGATTCCTCTTCAATTTTCTCGCCATCATCCACTTTTTTTTTTTTCTTTCGTCTCGTAGAAGTTGGCGATGAAATAAAATGGTGCGAGGTCGCGAAAGAATCGTAAGTAAAGAGCGAAAAATTCAAAGTACCAAAAGGAAGAGACGAAAAAAGAAATCGAAGCGTGAGCTCGTCCGTGTGCGAGTGTGTTTATAAGTCGAAGGAGGAAAAGGGGAGCGCGTGGTGGTGCAATGCAATGCATGCGAGTTTACAAGGACCCTTCGTGTGCACGCGAAGATTGATCACTTTATGTACGCTCCTCTCTCATGCTACGCTCAATGAGAAAAGGCAAATGTAATACACACACGAGATTTGTGAGACTCTCTCCTGAGAGACGATGGTGAACGATTTTTTTTTCTTTATTTTTATTTTTTTTTTTCGTATTTTATATCGATGCAAATTTGTTCTGATTTCTTTTTTTTACCTGCTTTATATATCGATCGAAATTTGTTCGCATTTCTTTTATTATTTTTTATTGCATGTTTTATATCGATTCGAATTTGTTCGTACTTTTGTCTCATTTTTTTTTTTTTTTTTTTTTCATCGTAGCCGGACTCCAAATTGTCATAATTTTTCAAAAATTTATTATTATTGGGCACAGGTGGCCAAAGGGACAACAGAAATTCATATCTTCCTCCTTTTTTAAGTGACTCTTCGATCTCAACCGTAAATTCATCGTATAAAATATCCCGGCTCTGACTACCTGCTCGAAACCGAAAAAAAGGACAGTGAAGATTTTCCCACACACACACACACACACACGCGTGAATATGCCCCTACGTAACAACACGTGAAACGGCTCGTCGTAACAGAAGCATGAGTAATTCGATCGGAAGAGGGCCCCCGAGTCCTTAGAAATTTAAGTTAATACGAAAATAGTCATTTTGGTACGTCTCGGGGGCAAGAATTTTGATGAAAATACTTGAAGAACCCTTTTTCAATATTTTTATAACTGTAACTTGACGTTTCATAAGATATTTTTTCTCTTTGAATTACCTTCAAAAAAAAAAAACTATTTTTAGATCAAAATATTGGGTTTGAAGATCGGAGGAAAATGCTCTATTGATCTATCGAGATATTTCCAAAAAATTACAATTTTTGACATTTCAAATTATCATTATTTCGCACCAGGTTGAGATTAAGGCTATCTTGATTAGTTTTACTCTAAAAAGCCCTGAGGATACCGAAAAAAACGTCAAAGCTTTTTTAAATAAATAAATTGGACAAAAGAATAAAAATAATAATAATAAAAACAATTAAAATAATAAAATAAAATAATTGAAATGATAATTCAAAAATGATCAAAATGATAAAATAATTCGAATAATAATAATAATTTGTGGATTGAAAAAAACAGGAAAAAAATGTCACTGAGATTTCGATCGTATGGAGGAAAAAAATGTATAGAAATTTTTGAAGAATGACCTAAACGCCAGAAAACTTATGATTTTCGATACTTTTTTTGACGTAATTCGAGCCGAAAACCTTGAAGACATCGACTGTTCAGTTTTCCGAGGCTCAACTTTCCTTCGTGGAGAAAAAAATCTTTTTTTTTTTGTTATACCTTTAAAGAGATTAAAGAGTTTGAGAGCGCCAGGAACTTTTGAAAGCGGATTTGGTCGAATCACCTGTTGAGAAAACACACCCTCGTGTTGAATTCCGTCCTCTTTTCTCGTAACATTGGCCCTAAAGTCGCGCAACCCTCGAAAATATGTCGATACATGTTTTTTTTTCTTTTCAGGGCGTTTAAATGTCCTACCTGGCAGAAAAGCCAAAGAAATCTTTCCTCAAAAGGATTTTCCTCGTGTCTCACAATTCAACCCCCATAAACTACCTCAACTGAGCTCTTTTTTCTTTTGCTCTCTCTCTCTCTCTCTCTCTCTCTCTCTTTCTCTCTTTCTCTCTCTCTTTTTCTCCCTCTTTTACGATCCTTGCGGCAAGTGCATCAATACCCCGGCCATTATAAACAACCGCACCGGCCAATTTCGGGTCTCTCGACGTGAGAACCTTTTCTATTCCCTTGACTTTTCATTTTTACACCCCAGGATCTTTAAAACCCCTCTGAATCCTCGTATCTGTGTCACAAGGAATTTTTCGGTGAAAAATAGATTTATAACATTTTTTATTTCCTCAATTTTATTGCGTTTTTCAATACCCTGAGTTTTTTAAATGAATAAATATATTTTTTTTCATTTTTATCAAAGATTCTTCATCGCTTTATTAAACTTTTATTTTTTGTTTGTTATTTCATTCGAAAATCAGTTTTAATTCGACAATTTCAATGATTATTCCAAAAATACTCAAAAGCCATTTGAAACGACGATCGGGCAAAAGATGAATGACTGAATGTCTTGTTTTTATTAATTCGTCTCGATCCTTCTCGAATACACTTAATGATACGCGTGCATCTCGAAACCAGGCAGACACGTCGACAAAGTAGCCAAGCCGGTCTATGAATCAGTTCCGTTGTTACATATATAAATATATATTTATAAACATACATTCAAACAAATATACACACACACACAAACAAAAATATGAAAATTGAAGAAGTGCAGCGATACCAATTAACTGAGAATTAATATTTCTGCGTGCTGCTCATTTTTTATATTTATTTATTTATTCAAGTCCTTTAATCTTCGATCGAAATTATTCGATCGCAATCGTAGGCTTTAAAAATACTTTCTTTTGTTTATTTAAACCCCAATCATTAAAAACCACTCGCCAAATCTACCAAAAATCGATAAGAATTTTAAAAAATTTGACTTGAAATGAGTTTGAAAATTTATTCCAACTTTTTCATGCTCCCAGAATTTTTGGGAAAGGATTTTGAAAAATTTCTTGTCAATTTTTTGTAAATTTTGTCAATGTTTTCGTGACCGGTGGTTGTTTTTGTGATAAAATCGATGATTCAAAGTCGTTTTTGGAAATTTTCTCAAATTGGATTAATCAGAAATATAATCTATTCAAATAAAATATAAAATAATTATTTTCTATATCTATAAATGCGTGTGTATTTAAAAGGAGAGCGAATTTACGAAATTACAGAGGTTCATGAGTGCTGCGAGCGCGTAACAACTTCACGGGGTAGCCAAGTTATGGTTTATCAGTGATTAAAACGAAGAAATAAGGGAGGAGCCTGCAGCCACAAATGCCTGTTGGGCTGTTGCTGATTTGATATGAAAAATAGAGGAAAAATAAAGAATTAATGAAAAAAAGGGGGGGAAGAGATAGGAAATGAAAAAATCGATGGCAGTCTGCGACATCGGAAAGTGGCGATGATTCTCTCCAGGCTTCTCATCAAGGGCGAATTGCCACTGGGAAGTAAGAGCAAAAGAAAGAAAGAGAGAAAGAGAAAGAGAGAGAGAGAGAGAGAGAGAGAGAGAGAGAGAGAAAAAGTGCGGGTGACAGCTTTGTGGGCGCCCTCGCAATATTAATTATGATCAGGCATGCGAGACGATACAGTACAGTCCTCCTCTGCCTCTTTCCCTCATTTCTCTTCCCTTCTCTCTCCGCATCTTTCTCTCTGAGTTCAAGTTTCCGAGAAGCTTCGTCCTGGGCTACCGATCATAATTCCTGAACTTCAAGATATCGGCAGCGTGCGTTGAGAACACACGAGCCCAGAGGACTGGTAAAAAGAGTATAAAGAGAGAAAAGTACAGAGATGAAAGAGAAGTAAAAAAACAAGGAAAAAAAAAATGGCGGCGTGTGTATGCACGAGAAATAATCCCACACGTGGTGAGACTCCTCCTGGGATTTATTGGTTGTTGAGCGGTGAGGCTTGTAAACAAGAGCAGCTATAGATTAATGAGCAGATTCATTGGTATGAGTAAATAAAAAATGTAAAAATAAAAAAAAAATGAGTAAAAATCGTCGTAGCAGAATTCAAACGGTTCTAATGGGACCGAAAAGATGTTAAGAAAACATGAAAAAAGTTAATAGAACCGAAAAGATGTTAATGTGGTTGGAATAATTTTAATGAGTCCCAAAAAATGCTAATCAGGCCCAAAATGTCCTAATGGGACCCAAACAATCGTGACGAATCAATAAATTTTGTATTGGAGTTAAGTCCCTTAAGAAATGGCATCCCAGGTCAGTAGAAAGATCTGAAAAGCTTGCATGCGTGTCTTTGGCTTAGGATCGTTATATTTTTCCGATTCTTATCTGCGGAACGTCCGGTGAGATCGCGGCAAGCCGAGGCTTGTGTTTCTGGACGTTTCGTATGTAGTGTCGAGGGAGGTAAATTAGAAAATTCATTCGGAGCCCAAGGACTTTTAGCCCGAGGCCCAATGCTGACCTACGTATCGTGTGGAGCTGCTGCTGCATGTAGATTTGCATGAATAGCCGAAGAATCGAGTCGGTTGGGAGTGTGGGATAACTGGGGATGGGTGGAGAGCATCGGCGAGCGGGATTAAGGACGGGAGTGAGATAGTAAGGCGATTTAATGGCCCGAGACACCACCCGGCCGTATACTATCCTATACACACTTTTTTTCCTCCTCTATGCCACTTTTAGCGTGTAAGCGACATTATACACAGGATTATACACAGGCTGTCTCGAAAGTCAAGTTCAAACCGAGTGGAACACGTAGAGAAGGTAATTCTGAAAAGAAAAGTTCTTGGCCATTTTTTTCTAGGATGCATAGTTCACGAGATATTAATTGATTAGTGATCGCCCATCCAGCACGCCGCGTGGGAGGAGCGAGCGCGGAGCGCTAACCCACGAGCCAATCAACGGTGGCTCGATGGGCGGGGCGCGCTCTCCCCACTCCGTTCTCTTCCCGAGCGGCGCACTTGACTGGCTAACGCTAAATGTCTGATATTTCCTTCCCAGTGCATCGTAGAGAAAAATTGTTCAAGACTTTTCTCTTGGAAATTTTACGGGCTCGAAGCTCGTGAACTTGAATCGTGATTTTTGAGACCCTCTGTATGCACAAGTTTATATTTTATCAAATGGATACAACGCAAGCTCTGTGTACAACGATCGGCCTTTTTTTCTCCTACGTTTCTCTCTCTCTTTTCCTTTTGCTCTTTCTAGTAGCCAAGTTCAGTGACAACTTACCACAATCTCATGAATGTTGGCTAAAGTCCGCGTGCTCCGTGAACGCAGAAAATGGTCTCGGAGACCAATGAAGATCGCGATTCAAATGGTCAAGTTACGACTATCGATGGAACGTCATAATTTTTAAACGCACGCAGCCAATCGTTGAGCTTATCTGCGAAAAATATTCTGTATCAGTTTTGCTGATTGGGTTGTCGAAAAAGGAGGCCGTAGTTTACGTGATAAACCGATTCCAGTAAATTCAACGTCTCATAATTATCATTTGAATCATTATTTTTAACAGACCATTGTGGTTATGATTTTGTTGCAAGAGGTGTTTGAATCTTTCATGACATGCGCGGTAGATCTTAACAGTAGATTTGCGCAATAGATATGCGCAGTAGATTCCAAAGGATAATATGCGCAGAAGAGTCAAGAGGAAAGCGAGGAATGCGCATAGGGCTCTCGGTACACGTACACTATATATTATAATGTAGCTGTATTTTATTATTATCTATGTATGAATATGCGCTGCAAATTGCCATCGGTTGCGGACGACGATGCCGGTATTACCAGGCGCATGCGCAGGTGGGACGCGCCGTGTCCAATCCGCGAGAGAACGTAAATCATAAAGCATAACCGTTCCGCGCTCCAATCTCTCTCTCTCTCTCTCTCTCTCTTTCTCTCTCTCTCTCTCTCTCTCTCTCTCTCTCTCTCTCTCTCTCTCTCTTTCTCTCTCTCTCTCTCCTTCTCTTTTTCTCTTGCTTTTGCATTTTTTTTTCTCTCTCTCTCTCTTTTTCTTTCTCTTTCTCGACTCCACCTTTCCAATATATGTTGACCGGCGAGCTTCTTGAGGCCTCCGTTACTATTATCACCTACACCTAAGAGGTGCAAGCGTTTTCCGCTCACGCACTAACATATATATATGAAATCTTAGATATCCATGTCTATGGGGCGTTTCACGAAAAATGGAAAATTATTATTTGCAATAATTGACCATAATATTAATTTTTTATAATAATAATAATCTTTTTATAACAAATAATTATTTTTCACGCTGCATAACTTCGTATTTGCATTTCTAGCAATTCGTTCACACTCTGCAAAAACAACTTTACATCATACTTGCAAAATCCATGTGAAGTAAATGCTTGTATAAAAATAGCAGAATATATTGTACTAATAAAATGGAATTCAATTATGAAAATTAATTAGCTCGATACAGCGAACTACCGTATCGGGGAAAAAAAAAAAAAATTCTAAATTATTGATCATATTCATGGAAAATAATAATTGGCTCATGTGCAACTAATCGAATGAGGAAATAATAGTTTTGATTAAACGAATTTTCTTGATGCAGAGCTTAAATTGTTTTTTTCCTTCTTTCATCGACCAAATTAATGCACGTATTTATATACATGGGTTTTTTTTTTTTTTTTTTTTTTCAATGAGAAGTCCCATAGGTGTAAAATGCGATCGAGGCGACGTCCGGTCGCGCCTTTTGCACATATCTTCAACCCAAGCCTCCGTATAATCCTCGGACAACGAGAGCAATTCTATATAACTGAGATCGGTGAAAAGAGAGAAAGAGAAAGAAAGAGAAAGAGAGAGAGAGAGAAAGAGAGAGAGAGAGAGAGAGGTAAGAACGCGGATAAGCGATATATTCGTGCATAAGAGAGCGCGTACCGCCGATTTACTCGAGTTCTCTTTTCACGCTTTTTCTATCTCTCTTTCTCTTTCTCTTTCTTTATCTTCCTTATTCATTCCCTCTTTCTCTCTCTCTCTCTCTCTCTCTCTCTCTCTCTCTTTCTCTTTCTCTTTCTAGAGCAACTTTGAATCGATTATTTATCGGATTGGTCGTCCTATGCTCGTCGATTCGATGTAGCCGTTGACAGCTTTACGAGTGCCTCGTACCACACGTACACTCCACCCTATCAACCCCACTATTCCCATAACTTGTATATTATTCTATGCAAATATCTAAATGTCTCTTTGTCACCCTTCGATTTATATTACTAAATTGGACTGAAAATTGTTAAATAACATGACAAATGGAAAATTAACTATTTAAACAAAAAAATTGTGATTATTACAATTTTCCATATGCCATAATTACGGTAAATATCAAAAATGGCGAAAAACTATCATATTTGATTATTCGAAATTGAAATAATGGGAATAATTGTCATTTTATTTTCGTAGGATTAAAAATATCAATTGCTAAATAACATGACAAATGAAAAATTAACTATTTAACCAAACAATTGTGATTATTACAATTTTCCAAATGCCATAATTACAGTAAATATCAAAATTGTCAAAAATCAACATGTTAAATTATTCAGAATTGAAATAATGATAATAATTTATATTTTATTATCATAGATAAACATGGGTACGGATTTCTCAATAAATTATCGGCGCGCTTTCTTCACGTCGTAATAAATCTAAGCGGTAATTAAAAAATAATCATTTTAAGAATACAATAATAATGATAAAAATAAAATATTGGCGTTAATATAAAAGAAAAACATGGTCGGGATAGATTTAAGAAACTGTCCCTCCCGGTGATAATTATAATCCGATGTCGCGAGCCCCGAGCTCGATCTTGAACGAGAGAAAAGTGTCTCGTGAGAGGAGATGTGTCTTTCTCTTTTTTCTTCTCCATGCTCGTTTTTTTTTCTCTTCATTTAGCCTTGAGGCGAAAAGATTATCCACCGCGATCGAGAGAACGAGAGAGCCAATATCGAGCTACATTATAATGAAGAGATTCGTGGATGTACAAAACCAAAAATGAACCAACGTCACACAAATACGAGGCATTTCAAGTTCGATTATAAATCATTTATTTTCATTATTAATAAAATTCCTCCCATTAAAATGTCTTTTGGCACATTTTTTTGTGAAAAAATCTATTATAATCCAACATTTCGAGGATATTTTTCAAAATGAGATGAAATTTCTTCATTTTCGTTCGGAAAATTTCCCTCGAATCAAAATTTCGTTAACAAACGTTCAATATTTCTTCACCATTCATTTATTCCATTTTTTTTTCTAACCCCAATCGTTATAAATTTATTTTGTTTTCCTTCGTCGTGATAATTGGGGAAAAATGAGATGAAATAAGGGAAAGGTGCACGTAGATTCGAGGTGGAATTCTCCATAAGTGATATTCCGGGTGTCGTTGGTTGGACTCGCGTTTATATTCACCGGGACCTCGATTAAATTGGATTTTTTATATCACACACGAGGAGAGAAGAAGACGGTGAGTCGTGCGTGGCAGAGGCGACTTTGGAATCTCTCGTGGTCGTCGTATTCGTCGAGTTGCGTTGTATTTTTAGGCATTAAAATCGTTCCATAAATTAAATCCTTCGTGTTGCTTCCCTTTCCACGTACAAAATAAAATTTAAAAAAAGGAAGAAAAAAAAATAATAAAATATATATATATATGGAAATACAAACAAATATGTGGAAAGAAATGGAAAAGACTTGGAGAATGGAAGAAAAAAAAAACATTGGATGGGACAGCATCTTCGAAAAAAAAAAAAAAAAAAAAAAAATTTCTTCTCTTTCTTTTAACCTCTCAGGTAATCTTATTCTCATAGGACCAAAAGTGTTTTGTGCCCGAAGTCTTTCGAAGATAAGCCCATAACATGACCTGACTTAACGCGATGGCTTCGAAAAGTCCCTCCTCCTCCTGCTCCTCTCTATTCGATTGGACTGAGGATTTTTCTGTTTTCGTATTTTGTTTTTCTCATTTTTTTTTTATCCACCTCAACTCTGGTTCTTTATTTCCACAATTTTTCCCAAATTCTTATTATTCTTTATCTTATTTATTCCCCCATTTTTTTATTCTTCGTTGAATCGAGTCCTTTTTTTCCATTTTTAGAAATTTATCCTTGAATATTTTTGGCTCTGCGTCGAAAGTATGCGAATCTCGACGAACGAACAACACTGCGACGAAGAGATTGGTATTTCTGATGATTTTTAAACTTTTTTCACATGATGGAACAAAAATTCGATTTTTAATTTGTAAATATATATATAAATTTTTTTAACATATACACATACGTATGCATATTTTGAAATCAACTTGTGTTAAAAAGTTCGAGGATTCACAAGTGTCTGCGACAAAGTAATAAATTAAGCGACTATAACTTGCGCAATTTATACATCGTCAGGAGAATTATAGTCGTTCGCGTGTGTTACACGAAACGCGCGTGGTTATCGTTATGATGCTGTATAGGAAAGAGGAGAGAGGTAACGGATCAGAGGAGACGAGATGGTCGGGAGGAATGGGCGAGAGAACGATTTTAATTAGGGTTTGCGTCGTTTCAATGATTTTCGTCAAAGCTACGATAAAAAAAGAAAAAGATTTATTAAAATGATTTATTTGCATTAATAAATAATAATTCATTCGTTCAAAATAATAATTCTAACCGAGAAGTTATCTGTCACGATCTTAACCGTCGTTTTACAATTTTATATTCAACTGTCGAGTCACAGGATCCTCCGATGAAATTTAGTCGTTATAAAACAAGTTGTGGATTGAAAACACAACAATGGGCAATGTTTTCTCGTCCCTCTTCCTCTTGCCCTTCGTCCTGAAGTCTTGTAGACGTATCTATCTTTGCAGGCTGTGCGTCTCCCTTTTCTTCTTTCCTCTCCCTCGGCATGTCTTCTTTTAGCTTGGGGCCTCAATGATAGTCTGAGAGTGCAGTTACTGTCCAGTTCTCACCAAGAATCTAGGGGTTGACCAGTAGGATCTGCGAGTTGGTTGGTTGTGCTTACGAACTAAATCCAGGAGGCAGACACCCTCGTTGCGGCTGTACATTCGCTTAGAAATTTGATTATGCTTCTGGAGAGTCTAGGCACTGATCACTAGTTTGTAAAGGGCTTAAATCACGTGTTTTGAGCCCTAGAAGGAGCCAGTGGAGTCCGTTCTGACCGTCAGGCATCGGGTTAGGCGAGAATCACTAAAAAGTTGGTGCAAAAGGTCGTAACATGAAAACCTAGGCGACTGGGAGTCCTGGAAGCGGTGCCCTTCTGATTGTCAAGGTAGTGAAGACACGCGCACCCATATGAGCCCGGAACCTCACGGGAGTGAGGCTGAAGGGTGTAGAACGGGACTGTCCGTCCTTAACCGCGTGAAACTGACCAATAGATCCGGTTTAGCAAGTTTCCGGATTCCAGGGGTCATCCAGCCTGCAGGCTAATTCCTACCTCGCGCTTCATCCTCCTCAATCTACCCATGCCCTTTGCTCCCTGCTTGGGTCTGCCCATAGCTGGTCGCTGTCTTCTCCACCCTTTCGCGGGGAATCCTTTGGTCACCAGTTACGACCTATGTCCATAGGAGATGCGGAGGCCGGCAGCCTGTTTGCGTTGCGCTTGGGTCTTGATGACAGGACACCCTACCAACTGGACTACTTAGCCTTTGCTCATGTTCCATCCTTGTCCGACACGTGGAACCGGAGGCTTAGGGTCCTTCGTCCCTTGGGCCCCTTGCTGTTCCATCTCCCCCGATTCTTCCGCGGATCGCCATCCGCATAAATTACCTGCTGCTCGGATCCTCGATGACGAGATCCTAAAATCCGGTTTCTCCAATAAAACAAACCGATGACCCAGGCAACCACGGGGCTTGGGAATAGCGGATGGTGAAACGCCATATATTTGTCAATAGACATTAACCGTGCTAGCAACTTAACTTCCGCTTGCGGGAATCTAGTCCGATTTTAGTTGTGGGCCTGCGAATGTGTCCAAACTGAACAAGGCTTTCTAATTTTGTGTCCTTCCTGTAGGACCTGCACCTGAACTCTTGCCGACCAAAGCTGAAGAACTTGCTGTTTCATGCAAGTGGCTATCGAAGTTGGTGAATCCTTTTCTATGAGCGGTGAAGGGTCGAGGGGGTTGGCCACCTAAAGTAGGGAGACGAAAACAGGTTTTTTGGGGTGACTTACCTTATTCGGAGATTGTCCGAGTCTTGATTCACTAGAGTTTCGTCGCATTGTGTCATGTGCTCCGGAAAGAACGATGACCATCAGGATGACCATCAACACAGGGGTTGATAGTTGTTTTCCCGGTGAGCGGAGTAAAACTGTGGGAACGAAAACCTGATTGGGGGTGAATGTGAAGTTCACCGAGCTGGAGTGTCCGTCGCGTCCATTCGCACAGTTTCGCACGGATCCTTTACGGACTCCGCGGTAGGGCACTTTTGTTGAACAATCAGTGGATCTGGTCAAAGTTCTTGGCGATTGGTCAATCTTTCAAACGTTCCTTCGACTACCGCGTGCTGTTGATGGCCCCTGGAGATCAGCTGTCTATTTGTTAATGACAATGCCTGCTGTCCTTAGCATTCTCTCTTCCTGGCAAAACCGTCAGATTGTATTTCCAGTTTGGCGTCGTAGTCAGATGGTTCAGCTTCGAGATAATGCTCAGCAAAGGACTCCAACGAGTCTTTCCCCTCATCAGCCAACCTGGACAATGAGACTGTTTTCTGGACGCAACGATCGTGGGAAACCAGACTTACCGGACATACCGGTCAAACGGAACTTTGATAAAAGCCAACGCACGCGCTCCGAAAAACGGTTACTTCTTATTCCTCCGAGTTATTAATTCATTCGCGAAATTCTACGTAACAGAACGAACGACTTAAGAATCCAGTCTTTTCTCTCTTGAGAACCAGCTAGGCTTCTTCTTCTTCCTCGACGATGCGGACGTTGAAACTCGCTCGCATTTACATCCAGAGGAATGGAACGGAAAAAAATATTGTCAGTTATGAACGTGGCGAAGTTGACCTCACGCTAGCCCCGAAATCGAAAACCGGTCAAATAAAAGGGATTCCAAAAACGGACTGTTCCTCTACGTCAGCCCTTTAATTCGATATGGCGCCAAAATCCTGTTTCTTTTTTCAACGATACTTCGAACTACGTTTCGTCGTTGCCAACAGTTTATCAACACAAAAGGGCTGATGACTCCAAATGGCTTTGACCTCTGAGGAAGCCTACACTCGGGTTGCCAGAATGATACTCACCGATTAATCATCCAAATCGTTCATTCCTTAATGAGCCCAATTAAATGAGTCTCGGGGGTTTCGCATCGCTCATTAAGAGTCAGATGTGATAAAAATCCTCAAAAATAGAGTCAGGTTTCTGTCGGAATACCGGTTTTCATGCAGATTCCTTGTTTTTTTACTATTTGACCTTTCTGACCTCATGCCTCGACAAAAAAGTGTCCCTGTAAAAAGACGATAATTTATTTGAGGGTGTCGAGTATTTTCGAGTTTCGATGATCAATTAAAATAGATTTTTACGCTTAACTTCCACGCTAAAAACATTTTTTTTTTTTTTTTTTCAATCAACGTCTGAAAATTTCTCTAGTCCAAGAGAACTTTCCTTCATATTCCTCTTCTTCCTTCGCCTACAGTTCCGATAGCTGATTGCTACTGGATCGGAAAAAAACTTGGAGAATCTTTGGCATATGCAGCACACATTCTCGAGTCTCGGGTGGTCCGCGAGCCCAATGTACGCATCGTATAATGTTATTATACACATATATGTGTAGATCGAAGCTAAGTGTATGTGCATAATGGCTCTTGAGGCCCTGAAGAGTCTGTGGTTGCAGAGGAGGATACGAAGGACGCCAGAGAGACTTGGGGTTCATCGACGGCGGCTCGGTCAGAGAGGAGGACCCATTCTGGGTGAAGAACGAATAGAGCGAGGAACAGTGAGAGAGAGCGAGAGAGAGAGAGAGAGAGAGAGAGAGAAGGGAGAGGTGGAGGTGGAGGTGGGCATAAGAGGTAGCCATCGGTAATTATTTATCGGTCGATCCCGAATGACCGTCACGTACGGCGAGAGGAAGGAGGCCTGGAAAGAGAAGCCGCGTCGATCAGGTCTGGTATCGGGGGGTCGGAGTATCACAAGAGTATCAGGGCCCCCGAGCACTCTAGCAAAAATACACCCGTACAGATATACGTTTCTCAACGGGAGTACCTCTTACACGCGAGCAAAGCCTTAGCCTCAAACACGAGAGGTAAACTACCCACGTGTGGATGTCTCCGGCTGTAAGTACAAGAAGTTTCAAAACTTGGCTTCCAGCTTCGGAGGATAGTAAGTTTGGAAGATTCCAAGCGAAAAAGTCCCGTAACATTTTTTTCTACGACGCACCGTTGAGGAGATATCGACGGTTTGGTGTAGGCCAATGGCTGGTGCCTCCCCACTCCGTGAGGCGGCTGCATGCCGCATCGGATTGGCTGTCACTTGTGGATCAATATCTTGGGAACGATGCATCGGACAAAAAAATGGCCAAGAAGCATTTTGATCAGAATTCCAGGATCTACCCGGCCTGTAAACCTTGGACGAATCTTTTGGGGCAGTCTGTATAGTCGAGAATCATGCGTGTGGCTCTTGAAGAATTTAATCTTCTTATATCGTTCCTGCTACGAGTGAATATCACATGGGAGCACATAGTTACATGCATTTCTCCTTGATACATCGCGCGACGGGAGAGTTTCGCCATGAGATCGTCCAGTTGGTTTCTGATGTACCAAAAGCCATTACACGACTCGTGTCCCTCCTCATATGCCCATACCTAGATCTCGATCAATCCCTTTTCTCTAGCCCATAATAATAAAATGGAGTTTGTCAGTCCGTAGACACGGCATGCACGATGCTTACTAACTCTCGGGCTGTGAACGGTGGTCGCGAGAAACCTCCTGAATCGACTTAAGCTCGTATTATTATGTAGCATCTATTTGCCACATGTGGATCATCCTGGTGGTCACTCGCCGCTAGCTTTCATTCCTAGATGATCGGGACTACAGATTGAACGGAGGGGAGAAAGAATGATGGACCAAGATGGAGAGATCAAGAGGATCCAGATAAAGAGAAGGAAGACATAGTGGATGTCCTTGATTCTGAGTTAAGGTTGTAAGGGACCTGAGTAGGGACTGAGGTCAGATGATACAGGATAAAATAATGGGAACCGAAAATCTGTGCTGCAGTGCTGGCGAAGTGTCTAGGAAACCAGCCTCAAGAAAATAGTATTAAAAGACGAAGGACCCCAACTGGGCGCGTGATTAACAAGAACTAATCAACGGAACGCAAGCCGGAAACGGCGGATAAAAATAACTAAACAAATCTGGATTCTAGTCAGAGTCCGCGAGGACAAGATAGCGAATGGAGTCCTTTCGAGTTCATCAACGCGTTCTGTTTAGTGGTGCTCGATAACAGCTAGAAAATGCTTGACTACTGTACACCGCGAAGCAACAAGAAGGCAAGCTCCAAAGGAGAGGATGGGATCGGAGGAGAGGAAGAAAACTGGAGACGGGAATGAGTAGGAAGAGAGAAAGGAAGAAAACACGAGACTGGAATGGTCTATCGTTTGATATGCCGGAGGCACTCGGCTGCAAGAGACGCACGTCCGATGCGTACACCAAGTTCGTAGAGTACATGTACCCGGTAATGTACATGTATATAGATCGATACATATACGTACATAAAGGTGGTTGACTATAATCAAAAGTCTTGAAGAGAAGCTGTATGTACGTTCGGGCGTCTGGCCCCTCAGGCTGCTGAGATCTCCAGGAGGCGGCGCCGTCTTACACACCGTACCTACCTACCGTCCCGCGGTTGTCGAAGAGTCGGGGACCCATTGGCCACCGCGATGACCAATCATCATTTAACATTCTTTCGCGGCGCGTGAGCTCCAACGCGACTTTTCTCTATGTCTTTTCCTCTCTCTCTCCCTCTTTCCTCCTCTCCGTCTCTTTCGCTCTTGTGAAGAATCGCTTGATTCTGAAACGCGGTTCACCTACCAACAGTATCAGCAGCACAAACGACAACCAGTGCATCGCGTGCCCCTTAACGAATTCACACAGACGCGATTACCAACATACTCAAGTCCCTAAGAGCCACCAACCAGTCGAGATGATAGTCTAGCTACCGAGCTCTAGCCGCACCATGCACTTCTTTCCCTTCAATATTCTTTTGCTCCCGTGTACTCGTCTCCACATTAGCCTGGCATTCCCCCCTTCGCGACACAGCTTACCCGCCAAGTGGGGGAAACTTGCGCGTGGCAGTTAACTGATGCGAGACCGCGCGAAGAAGATGCCACAGCTACCGGGCACAGTGCCCTCTCTCTCGCTCCCTCTCTCTCCTTCAATCTTTACACGCGCTTCCAGCTCCAACAGATCCCGCAACAAGCCCTGTGGGGTTGCCAGCTTCTGCCTTGTCACTTCAAGCCAAATATTGTCTCTAAACTCCTGGATAATTTTCTTCCAAGATGTTCCAACGATGAAGTAGCTTTCCAATGACGATTCCAACAATTAGATTCTCGCGTGATCACTTTGGCGATCCTACATCGACATCAAACACTGTGGCCGTCAGATGATCTTCCAAACTTAGATTATCGCAGCAAAACTAATCCTAACCGCGGACCGCTTCGTTACTACAACTTTCCCGAATGGCATCCTCCATGGAACATGATCCTTGACTCTTCAGGGATCGCAGGATGTTAAATAATAACAAAATAGTCCTAAGCAGAGCTCATAACCGGTCACCACATCAACTGGCAGGATTTTCATTGTAAAATGATCCCATGGAGGTCCAAGTTGACTGTCATTTCAATTGACAGGACTGGAAACAGAAGAGGAACCAACTCACTAGTGTCCTCAGCTTCCAAACTGTCCAATTGGGAACTGTTTACCTTAAATAAGCAACATTTGATCAGAACAGACTGAATAGAGTTTCTTTGAGTTACGTTGATTGTCCTTTCGATCATGTGAGCTACCAGAATTCTTATTCCAGCTCAGTCACACCTTTAACGCTTGGAAACTTCTATGACATCCAAATGGTATGAAAGAAGCAACTGGAATGAATACTTTTGAACCTTTACCGGAAGTGGAAGACGTGAACCATCATGAGTGAGTTTTCGCGAGCACACGTTCTCGGGTTAATGTCTTGGGTATAAACTTGTCATTGTCTCGTTATCATTCCGAGCAAGCCACCTCGTCATCTCGTTACGCAAGGTACGTTCAAGAGTCGCGAACCGCGACGACGACGACGACGACGCCGACGAAGCAGCTCAGAGGTAATTGCTTCTCGCACACTGGCCAATCAAATAACGTGGTATTATCATCGTTAAACGTATTCTCACCTATCCGTGCGTTGATGTGTTTCCATGTGAGTTTCCATGTGTGCTGGTACATGAAAAATACAAGTAGTCCCCGTGTATCGCAATGCGATCGAACCGTGCAACTGGACTCGCAATATCGCTCGAACATTTTCTATACCGCTACCCAGACATTTATATCGTTCCATTTTCTCTCTCGCACTCGACTGTTAGGACTTTTCGTTCGATCACCCCGTGACCAGTCTTCGAGTCCGTGCTATTTTTGTATACATATAGATCGTTTTTTCATTTTTTTTTCAATCCAAACGCGTATCCATGTTGCGGAGAGCGTGACGAGTCAGCGAATAATTATGCAACAGTGTGCATGACAGCAAGCACGCTTGCGTACCCTGATCCTGGACAATGTGCGCTTAAATGATAAGAGAAGTAATCCGTTGGCTTTGATATTCGATATGAATAATTTATCATGAATATTGTTTATTTATAATTATTTAAACAGTTATTTATTCGTGTTCTTCCAAAGGTTTTTCATACTCATTTGTTTTCTCCATTTTTCATGCACTATTTCCAACTAGACTTCTTGCTAAATCAGTACATTGATTCTTCGCAGTGTCCGGTGAGGTCGTCCGGAGAGTTTAACAACCGATTAGAGACGTTGATGGTCTCGGGCGGGGTCTCTGGCCATGCGTGCGCGATGATACTCAGGACGATACGTACGTGCTTCTCCTGGCGGACTCCGACCACTCGTTTTATTTCTATTGATCCGCATATACAAAGTTGCGCAGTACAAAAGGGCGTAACTTGCTATTTTAGCTCATAATCGTAAGTGACATGTGCCTATTTGTACGCGAGAATTCGATCCGTGTAATGAGCAGCTATGGAGGAACGAAAGGGGCAAGGGACACCGAGAGGGGTTGTTGACTCTGTCGCGCTGTTGGGTGCTCTCGGCCGAGGAAAAACCACGAGCTACTTGGGGCATTCGAGAATCTCTTCTCCTCCCCGACCAACAATCATCTTAGGTGCGTGGAGACTCGCGTTCGACCAGTTCAGCGAATTCTCCTCCCTTTCCCCATTTATAAACTCGCAAAATAGACAACAATATTTAAAAAAAAAAAAAAAATAACAACGACGCGAAATAAACTGAATAACAAACTAGTGAACAGTTAATCTAAAATAATGACAATAGTAAAAAAAATAGTTCATCTTATGGACTCTCGAAACTCAAGCTAAACATCGACTCTAATTTCAACATGAAATGTCAGCCATTTTACATCAAATTCAAGCAGACGTTAAAAAAGCTTTTTTACTCCGACTAAATGGACGTTTAAAAAATAATTTATCATCCATCAAAGGAGCTAAAAAAATTACGGTGTCAAGGGGATCATAACAAAAATATGACGGATTTTTACCCAGCACGGCT
>JACEOJ010000211.1:72858-93918 GCA_013761285.1 Campoletis sonorensis | reverse complement strand
ATAATAATAATAATAATAATAATAATAATAATAATAATAATAATAATTTCGAAACGATTTAAAATGATAAACAAAAAACATAAATATTCGCTATTTGAGTTTGACCCCGTTCCCTCTTGTGGCCGAGGGCGAATAAAGTGTATGCGAATTTCAGGGTCCTCTCAAATTTATTTCGAGACTCTTAGGCCTTTTTTAAATTTTTTCATTTTATTTTTCATTTTTTTAAACCTTTATTCATTCTTTTTTTTGTTTTTTAACCACCAAGAGAATTATTCAGTTCAGGGGGGGTGGATTTAGCCCTTATCCCCTCCGCAGGACTTCACCCAGGGGATGATGCGTCGTCGCGTTAAATATTATTTTTCAAAAATTATTACTATTAATTTGAACGGAAATAAGAAATAAATAAAAAAACAACTTTTAAAAATGAGTTAATTTTTTTTTGTCGCAAAAATGCAGTTGAGGAATTGGAAAAAATATCAAAGCTTTGGTTTAGAATGAGATCATTTCAAATTTCGACAAAAAGGTACAAATTTTCGAAATATATAAAAAAAAAAAAAAAAAAAAAAAAATTGACGATGTATCACCTTAAAAAAGTGAATACATAATAATATTTTGAATTTACGATTATTTCAGAAATTTGTACAAATGCAATATATATATATATATATATATATTTGTTAATATTTGTAGTATTTAACGTGATGAAAATTTATATATTATTTATTTGTTTATTTATCAGTGGGATATAAATAATATATATACTTTCGCATAGAAATTTTTTCGTTGGTGCGAGACAGAGAGTATGGTGAATGAAGATAAAAAAAAAAAATATATATATATATTAAAAAAAGGAATCAAAGTTACAATGCAGCGAGGTGAAAATTTGAATAAAAGAGCATCGTCGCTTCGATCAGCTCTCTTCCGGTTCCATGAGCTCGTTTTATAGGCACGGTTCGTTAGTTACGCCGATGCACTGACAGAGCGAAGAAAAACAGAATAAAAAGTACGAAAAAAAAGGTTTGTTTAGAGAAGAAAAAAAAAATAATAATAATAACAATAACGGACGAATGTATACGAGAATGATAAAAAAGAGCGATGGAACGTAATAATCGTTTGTTCTCGTCGAGAGCCTCGGAATATGTGCCTTTTTTTCAGTTTTTATTCATATTTTTTTTTCAGTCAGGGATTCATGAAAATCGAAGTACGATGGACGACCATCCCCGCGGTGGAAGAAAAAAAAATTGTGCCTCACTTTATTATCTTTTGCGAGAAAGCTAGATTCCTAAATTACCGACCGAGGCGTGGCGCGATGTTCGCTCAAACGGTCGATTAGTCAGAGTCCGTCTCTTCATTTATTTTTCGCAGTACAACTCGTTTTGTTGTTGGTGTAATTTATTTTAAATTTCAATTAAAATTCACCCCAATGTGCGTTCAGGCATTTCACCGGCGTGCCATTTTGTGTGGTGTGTAGAGCTTGTGTATTTATTTATTTTTTAATCATTTTTTGTCACGCTTTTTTGTGTCCTTTTAATATTAATGAGTTTTGTTTTTTTTTTACGACTGTGAAATAATACAAATTCCCACCACGATTATTTTTCTACCCTCACACTCCTTCTTTTCTCCTCTCTTTTATATTCTTTTCTTTTGTTTCAATTGTTTGCTATGTTTTATTTTGTTTGGTTTGTGTTCAAACGCTTTTTGCAAAGCGCCTTCTGGCCCCGTGCTGTGACTTTGATTACGTCGTGAAAACGTAATGCGCGTTTAAACGACGAATTAACAGAATAACTTCGCGATTTGGGCGTCGTCGTGCCCCGTCATCTCACGGCTCTCGATTCAACTGCTCAACTCTTGAGCCCTCAGCCGATAAAACAGAAAAATTATAACACTCGAGCATCGACAACGCCATCTCTTTTCTCGCGCATACGTTCGAGACGATTAATTCGGTTTATTATTTCGTTTTAGTTTTTCCTTTTTCCTCGTTTCCCATTGCACTCGTGAGAACCCAGATTGCATGCTTTTTCCTCGATTTAATGGTTTTAATAGATTGTCTTTTTTGGTTTATCTCTCAGACGATGATGAGAAAAAAACACTCGTTTTGCTCCACAATCTCTTTTTCGTGCAAAAAGAAAGAAAAAATTAAAAAACGAAGAAAAATTCAACGCGGATTTTCGAATTTTCACGGGAAATATTTTCGCGTCCTAAAAAAAACGTCGATCACTCAATTTGTTTTGTTTTTTTTTTTTTTTTTTTTTTTTTTTTAACTTTACGATTACGTCGTCGATCTCTTCGATTTAGTTTTTCCTGATGAAATAGTGTTCGGCTGCTCCAACTGTTGCTGCTGCTGTTGATCGACGTTCGTCGGACTCGGCGGATCGCTGCTCAACCTTGCGACCTTACGATAAAGCTCGCTGTTTACGAAACGAGGATAGGAATCGCGGTGCATCAACGTGTAAATCTGCAATTGCGCCTCGTCGAACGTGTGAGGCGTTGGCTCCACCATGTTTCTGTTTACGATCTCACGTACTCGGGAATCGAGCGACACCTGCGGGTTAGACAAATAAATAGTTTGAGGTTACGAGTCACGAGTCGTCAACAAAGCAATAAAAAACAGGGGACAACAGAACGAATGCATTTCATCTAAGGCGTTAAAGTTTCACTGTTTACCCAAAAATCTCAAAATTTACGCAGATTCCCAAGAATATCACGATATCAATAAAAATTTCAACCAGATTACAAATTCCAAGTTTTTCAATAGATTTTTTTCCGAATTCTCAAAAATATCAGATAATTTCAACGAAAAATGATTCCTGGTGTCGTTCGAGTTAACTGATTACGAATTCAAGGTTAAGAAAAGGGTTAAAAAACGCGAAGGAATGAAAAAATGAGGATATTTCAATAAAAATCTGTACACGAAGATTTTCGAGGTCGCTGATCACGAGTTTGAGGTCTAATAAAGGAAAACTTAGAGTAGAAAACGTGGAAATGAAGGGGACGGCTTTAAGATTCATTGTTAAGGTATGCTTGGGACGAACTTGTGGCGCAGGTTTTGGGTCATCGCCAACAAAAGCTCAGGACGTTATCTGGCGTTTGGATTGTGGAATGGAAGAGTATTAGAATCCAAGAGAAAGAGAAAAAGAAAGAGAGAGAGAAAGAGAGAAAGAGAGAAAGAAAGAGACAGAGAATGAGAGAAAGAGAGACAGAGAAAGAGAGAAAGAAAGAGACAGAGAAAGAGAGAGAGAGAGAGAAAGAAATAGTTGAGGACGAGAGGCGTTGGAAGCACAGTACTAAAGAGGGCAGTGCAGTATGTGCAATGAAACCGGGAATGCCAACAGTGGGATGAAGAGAAAGGAGGCGGAAGGACAACCAAGCGAGAGTAAAGAGAACTCGAAATAGAATTGGAAATACACATACACAAATATATATATATATATATCAAATAAATAAAAATATATATAAATATATCGATGTATATGGCAAGAGAAATGGGGATATTGGAATATCGACGGGGGTTGTACGCGCGAGTCTCGCAGTAGGGTGAACTAAAAAAATATGAAAAATGAAAGAAAAAAAGAAAAAAAAGAAAAAAAAAACAGCTACAAAATAAAAACTTTGCTCTTTCCGTCCGTGTGGCCTAGTTCGCGAAAGAGATTGGTTGACGTGCTGCTCTCGCTCAATGTTCCTCGACGGATTTACACTTTTAACATACAGTATATATATTCGATTATATAGCACAGAGTATCGACAACGGCAACTTCCCGTACGTCCCAACCTCCCAAGACCCACGTATATATACATTTATATACAAAAATATACAGTTAATCATGGATGGAGTAACTAGAAGCCTTTTTCTTTTTATTTTCTTTTTAGGCCATCTGCAATTTTTAATCAAGATTCCTGATTCAATCATTCCTCATTTTTTTTTTTTTCAACTCTGGTTTAAATTTTTTTTTTTTTATTATTTGCAAACAAACAATCCATTCTTTATGCATAAGAGTTTTATACGAACTACAAATTAATAGGATTTTTAATTCATCAATGAAATTAGTTCCGACACTAAATTTGACACAATCGTTTTGTTTGGTGTTAAAAAAAAATAACAATTTTAATCAAAAAATCGTTTTAGGCTTGTGTTTTAATGAATTTTTCGAACTTGCAGCTTTTTTTTTATTTTGTTTTATGCCATCTGCAATTTTTAATCAAGATTCCTGATTCAATAATTCCTCACTTTTTTTATTTCAACTCTGTTTTTTTTTCTATTATTATTATTTTTATTTGCAAACAATTAGTAAATTTTTTATCCATAAGAATTTTATACGAACTACAAATTTGAAAGATTTCCAATTCGTCATTGAAATTAGTCTCGACACTAAATTTGGAACAATTGTTTAAGTTGGTGTAATAATAATAATAATAAGAATAATAATAATAATAATAATAATAATAATAATAATAATAATAATAATAATAAAATTGTTTTAAAAATGTGTTTTGGTGAATTTTTGCAAAAGTTATACTCACTTCTTTCGGCGAGAGTATCGATATGTAATTCTCGTAGATGTATCGGGCCTTTTCTTCGATCTTTTCGGGATCGCTTTCCCGCTTGAGCTGCTCGCAAGCAAGCCAAAATGCAATGTTTTCGGCGCTCCATTCGCGTACAAGAAATTCACGAAAGAGCTTTCTGCCGGCCGGTGATCTCATGAGTTGATCGAACGAGGTACCCCAGGCCCTGACCTCCTCGAGGCTGCAACACTCTATAGCGACGTCGAGACCATCAAGACCGTCGAGGCCGTTACCCGTATTACCGCCCAACACTTCGCCGGCTAAACCACCACCGCCACCTACATCGCCGCCCCTGCGACTTCCCTGCTCACTTCCGGCTCCCGTTCCACCACCATTTCCCCTACCGACTGCCGCCAAACTGTGCCAATTTTCCAATTAATTTTGTTTTCCGATCAATCTTATATTTTCTAATAATATGCAAAAAAAAAAAAAAAATCAATCAATTTGTTGCATTAATGATTTATTGATGAAAAAAATTAATAAAAATTGATGAAAAATTATTTTTTTCATTTCCAAAATCTAATTAATGTCTATTTACAAAAAAATCAGTTTATTAAATCGACAAAAAATCAGCAAAATATTCGATGAACACGAATAAATGAAGTCTATTAAAACAAAATCAATAAAAAATCAAATGATTAAAAAAGAAAAACGATAAAATAAAAAATTCGGTGACTTTTCTCCGAGTAAATATTGCGCGGAGAGTAAGAAAAGGAGAAAAGAGAAAAAGAAATACGTAAAGAGACTCGAAACACGTGTTGTATGAGTAACCTCGTTTTCATCAAGACAGAAACGTGTGGTGTGCGCCAATAGGGAAGGAATTGGAGGTCTTATGTGTGTATGTGTAAAGAGAAGGAGAGACGAGAGATAATAAACACGCATGCACGTAGGCCAGATGAGATCGTGAGATATAAAAGCTCGGGAGAAAAAAAAAAGAAGGAAAACAGCAGAAAAAAAAAACAAAAAGTACTAGGAGTTAAAAGAGAATACTTTTAATTGATGCTTTTCTCTCACCATTTATTCCTGCTTTCGCGGCGTGTAACAAAAAGACAAAAATGTTAAATTGTTACTCGCAATGGAATTAATATTATATTTGGAAAAATTTGGAATAATTTGGAAAAATTTTATCAGGTTAAATAAGTTTGCGAAAATAATTAAAAAATTAAAGAATTAAATTCGAGAAAATTGATAACATTAATCTTTCAATTTAACCTGAAATTTTTTATGAATTAGTGCATATGGATGGAAAAAATGAGTGCGCATGTCCTCGGACACGTTTCTTGGTGTAAATGGGTCATTAAGTTACCCATGCAAGCCCAACGCTGCCCATATGCATTCTGGAATTTTCATCATTGTCTTCGGAACACATAATGTATCCTCCAACTTCGTGCTTCTATGATTAATTCTTTGTCCCACTGTCCTCAATTTTATTAGACCTCAACCCACTTTCCGTCACTAAAGTACGAAGCCTTCAATGAAATATTTATGTGTCCGGCTGTGTTTATGATTTCAGTACGTCATTTTATGACAGCGGACAAAAAAACTGGTCAAATTTTCGTTTTATCTTATCACCAGATTAACGAAGGGGTGCGTGAATATTAAAGAATTCAAGTGGCGAAACTAATGCTTTTCAAAAGCTACCGTTAATCCAGTGTTAAGGTCAAGGACCTTCAAAAATACAGCTTTCGATTATTTATGTCCATAAAAAATTGCATTTATTTTATTTTTCATCAATTTTAAACAAAAAAACAAGGTCAGAGGATCTTCTATGAAGCTGAATTTTTTATCATTGGGTTTCTGTTCCGAGAGGAGAAAAGAAAAAAGTCTATTTTCAATTAAAAGGTCAGACAATTAGCCAATGAAACATTTAATAATATTTTAGACGAGTTAATAATAATAATAATCTTGACAGTTTATTAGTAAATTCATTGACTAATGACCTTGTCAATGACCTCGAAAAAGAGCAGTGCCCAGGTCCGCAGTGTCGTGTGTTGCCAGAGGTCATTACTTTTGTTTGATAGTTAAAGTAGTTGAGGTTTTTGTCTAGTCACTGTTGAGAGGAGGAGGAGGAGGAGGAAGAGAGTGGAAGAGAAAGATGAGAGTGTGTATTCTGAAGAGGAAAAGTTTCGCGAGCAAATTTCCCTTAGGCGCACCAACAAGTCGGCGAACATTTTTTTTTTACCGTCTAGTGAATCCTCGCCAAATGAGGATCTTAATGATGCCCACGTTTGTCAAAAACGGCCGATAACAATTTTCACCCCTATTACAATCCCTAATCCTTAGTTTTGAGGTTGCAAACATTTTACTCGATGCATTTTGAGTTATTAATTAAAAAATCCTCATGTCATTGACTTTGAGAGCCTAAGGTCGAAATTTTAACCTCATTTAGCCTCATCAGCTCTCAGGCCCCAATTTCTGACCTCATTGGTTCTTCGACTTAAAGATTTTTTCGGGTATGGAGGCTCTAAGACTTTACCTTATTTGTTCGAAAGCTCTTAAACTAGACGTTGTCGTAAAAAACGACTTAAAAACTAATGCCATGCAAATGGTTTATCAAAAAAGTATATAAATTGAAGTTTCTGGTTTAAAAAAACGCCAATACCACGAGCAACTGCAACAACAGCACCAGCAAAGGCAACAGTTGTCCTTTTTAGAGCGACCGGCCAGACCCATGCCGGGTTGTCGTTGTTGTTGCTGCTGTTCCTGCTGTGAGGCCTGTTGAAGCTGCTGCGAAGTCTGTTGTTGGGTTTGAGTATTGCCAGTGTTGTGTGACGGCTGAGAAGTGCTGGAGGCCTGAGTCATACCCTGTCTCAGTCTGCAACCACCACCTTCGTTGCTTTCGGCTCCGTGACTAACGCCGATGCCCATTGCAGTTGCACCGATTCCGCTCGACATCTGAAAAATCATGTGTGTTTTCTTTTTCCTTCTTCTGCCCATTCATATTCATCTTCACTAACTTTCGCGAGCACACTTGTATTAATGGACGTTGCGGATGACGCAAGCTCCTCCGAACGAAACGAAGCTCCATGGATTATCCAATATTCAATTGTTTGAGAATAGACCGAGGTATATTTTTACCCAAATCACCTTGAAGCCTCAACGCGATCTAGGCATTTAGGAAATCTCCCAAACCATTTGGAATGTGGGTAACATTAGTTTAAAGACTGTCACTCAGAGCTGAACAATTTGGACTCATGTGTTTCGTCGCATATTAGATGATAAGGATTCCCGAGTGATTAAAAATCAATGTAAGCTCAATGGTCTTCCGAAAACAGTGTGTGACTCTGACCAGTGTCCGAATGTTTGGGTTTGGATGCACATAGTCTCGCTAAGATTTACCGGTAAATCTGGATCCTCAATAGAATTAGAAACGTCTGTTCTCGACTGGCTGTTACTGCTTGCAAAGCGGTTTAGTAGCTTAACGCTTACAGGATCTTTCCAGTGGATTATGAAGCTTTGGAAGATCCGGAAATGATAGCTAGTAAAGAGGAGCTTTGATGAGCAAACTGTCGTTGAATTTAAATGAGGTGGCGTTACGAGGGTGATTGCTTAAAGCAGTGTGTGAGAGGCGACTATGATTACACTCGGATTATACTCATATGACGTCATGAAGCAACAGTTGTTGAGGACGTTGGGCAATCCAATGGAGCTTAATCTCATTGACGAGGAGGAGGAGGAGGAGGAGGACGACGAAAATAGTGGGAGTTGAATAGGTTGAATAGGGAGGTAGGTGTTGGTGTTAGGGGATTAAATGGTGGCTGAGGGAGTGGTTGGATGTGATGGAAGAGGTTGGGAATTGAATGATTCTCACCTCTATCATGATCCATGCGATTTTAAGCGAGTCTGGCTCGCTTAACAATCGCACGTTAACGTGCCAAGAAGTTCACCCCGTGGATGATGTTCGAGCAGGATTTGCAGGTGGTGCAGGTGGGAGAGGTGGTGAGAGACCGTTCAAGATCCTTAGCCTGGTCCTCCGGGGCGACCTCGCCGGGCCTCGCCCGAAGCCCGCATGCTCTCTGCACCCCCTCAGCTTTTATACCCACACGTTGCACCACCACTGACACTCAAATACACACACCACCACCAGCCACCGAACGCGATTCACCCTCCTGACTCACCAACACCCCCACCCGCCCCCTACACACCGTCCTGCACCCTTATGTGTCAACTAACCCTCGGCCGCTTATGGGAACACACACTAAGGACAAAATAAGATAGACAGCGAGAGTGAGGGAGAGAGGCTGCTTACTCCTGCGTTTTTCCTGCCCTACAGCCCGTTCGACGTTGCCGTTAAATGTCCGGACTTGCGCATGCTTCCTTCGTTTCCCGCCTTCCACCGTCCTGCTGATGTGCCATTTTCACCCCCCGCAGAAACACTCGCCCTTCAACCGCCCGCTCTACGCTTCACGCACTACCACAAACACAAACACCTCGAAGAGAGAGAGAGAGAGAGTATGAGATAAACTCATACACACTCGCACTTTAGCTCAGGAACACCGAAGAAAGGCCACACTATCTATCCACCATCATATGAAGCTCCCGCGTTTATAGATTCCTAATTCGTCCATGCAGTACATCACAGAAGCCCGTACAGCATCAACTGACGTTTCCTCGATATTTGAATCCTGATGACAAGCTCTAATAATCCGCTTCAATTCGACTAGCCACGGTTATTTCATCCACCACTTGGTTCTTTCTCGAAGCAACGTTCACCGAATTTGATAACGAAAGATTAAGCAACTCTTCAGGAGCCTCTGACGTTCAAGAGCCTTCTACGAGTCTCAATCACTACCCGCTGAAGATCCCTTTGTCCGCATTTTCGTTGATGAAGCTCTATCGGCCATCAGGATTCACGCGCATTGGCTACGGTCTTCAATTCCATTCCGGTTGGACGGAGGCCGTCATTGGAGATGATGACACTTTAAGCGTAGGCGTACTTCTTGCTCCGCGTAAAACCGAGGCTGATCCATCACCTTCCACCTGGTCTGCTATCCTGCTCCGGGGTCATTGAAGCTCTAACACTCTCGGTTGGCGTACCTTGGCAGGTTTGAGTGAACGCCTGGTTGGATCGGATTAGGTCCTGTCAAGCGTCTTCGAGTAGCAGTCACTCCTGGCTTAACTTAATGCAAGTCGATCACTTTATCTGCGGATTCATTGGGCACCAAACGCTTGTGGATGATGCTGATGATCCATCGAGTTTTAACGCCAACCTTAGCAGCAACAACACCAGCAGCAGTAGCGGAAGCCTCCGTGGTAAGGAACAAGTAAAAATAGAGTTTCGGGCGGTTAACTGTGCGGTTCCTCGGTATGCGTGTGGACAGCACGACGAGGCGAAAAGCGCGCTGGTGCTGCCTGGCTGGCTGCCGCCGCCGTTGATGGTCTTTCGAACGAAGGGGGCGCGGTGGTTCTGTTGATGATGGCGGGTGGCGGCGGGTAGGAGTGGTGGTGGTGGTGGTAGCGGTGGTGATGGCGGTAGTGGAGGAAGCTTGCGGGAGTGTACGAAGGGGCTTTCGAGGCGAAACGAGTGTCGGGCCGTGCCGTATTGATTGGCGGGCGGCCGACCTCGCAAGCCAAGAGAGACGCGCTCCTAGCCTCGGCGTTTCGCCTCGGCCCAAGTTAAACTTTCTTCATCACTGGATTATATTTTTATTGGCGTTCAAGCATCACTATCACTAACCAACCAAAACTTATGCTCTTCTTCATCCAATCCAAAAGCACTTTGTCACGCGGGTTCCTTATGACATTCTAATAAGTTCCCCAACGTCTTCGCTCGAGCAAGCACTCCGTAGTTCTTTCTTCCTATTCCAATGTTATCCTATCACAAAACAAACACACAATAGTGACCTTACTCTAGTCACTAGTCGTCCACTCTTGCTTTTCTTTGCTCACTATCGAGCTAACTGAGGAACGATGGTTTAGAGGATTCGCGAAGGTGGCTAAACTCGTTGAAAGTCCGGGAGGTCACGGACCCAAGAGCCTTAAGGGTTCGACCACCCTCGGAGCACTGGCAACCCCGAATAAGTTTGCTCCCTGGTGCTGCGTATCCACTACGCTTTTGGCACGTCCTGTCACTCTTTTCTCTCCCTCTCTACTTCTCTTCCCATCTCTCTCCCTCTCTCTCTCTCTCTCTCTCTCTCTGTCTTTTTCCCTCTTGGACTTGTACTCTTAGCTCTTCTACTGCGGATAGTCCTCGTTGAATGGGAGAAAGAAAAACAAGCGAGTCGACCATGAGAACGGATTCCGTATTGGTCGCATACACAACCCCGATGATTTAACGACCACGAGGGAACGCTTTTTTCCCTTCTAGTGTTGGTAAACCTCCAGTTCCGTGCCAGAAGCACTCGCAGTTATGTATATAAGCGGCAGACGCTTCATAGTACAGACCACGAGAGTTCTCTCGCTATCTCGACAAGTACGACGACGTAATCACGTCCGAGATATATACTCGAGTCACTCGAGTGAATCGATCACCCCCCGCCACCTCTTTCTCTCTCCCCTATCTCCCATCTTTATTCTCATTATCGTCATCATCTTATCCTCTTTAAATTTAATTATCCCACGTCCCAGAACTTACTAACTTCGTTGCGCCCCGCGCGCGGATTCTCAACACTTTTTAATTAGGATCCAGCTGTGTTTTAACTAATATTTAAACCAACTGGGATTCGATTATGTTGCTGCGACCTTTTTGCTGGACTACACCAAGGCCTTTGTCTAAATCATTTTCCAGTTCCACATCATTCGGATCTGAACCTTCGGTACCTAAAATTGTAATTTTTCATTCCCAAACCCCAGCGAATAATGCTCAAGTGGCATGATCTTGAGATTCTTTCATATTTCATTCTCCCTAACGAAATATCGGAGAAATGAAAACCAGCAAAGAGAATATGCTTCGATTAAAAATAGACTTTCAAGAAGTACGAGCTACTGGATGTTTTTCATCCTCGTACACTTGCGCATTATTGAAACCCATTTTTTTTCATACTTTCACGACAATCAGCTCTCCATCAGAATCACGTGGGTGTCTATGAAGAACGGGTTCAAAGTGCATGGCTCTAGCGAATAAACAAACATACACAATAATTACATAGAAAAATCTAAGAACAAGTAGAAATATCGATCTTTTGTGACGCTTTTCTTTAGTCGCAATAAAAATTACCATTGCCATAAGCTCATTGAACGATTGACTGTTTTAAAGGACGTGTGACTTAAGGAGACGAAAATATTAGACTTTGCTGACATCTGTACATCAGATTTTCAAGGATGCAGAGCAATGCTCGGTCGGTAACTAGCCTGCGTGTCTACTTTTCACGAATCTTCCAATCTGACCAAACCCGACGATGTTCTGATCGAGTGTTTCGGGCAATTCCGGCTTTTTGACAGCCAATTTGGCGTCGCTGAGATGAAAGCAACTTTGTTTTTCTCACAATATCGTTTTTTTCGAATTGTCGGTAACTCGTTACCGACCGGGGTAAATTTTTACAAAATAGTCAATTATCGACGGTAGGTAATGCAGCAACCATCCAAATGGAAGTGATTGTTTTACTAAGTTCCGGTACGCGTGTCCGGGGCAAAAAGGTAGACAGGAACTTGCCAGAGCAGCCGTTGGGAAAGTTTGAGGGAAAATTGAGTTAAGGAATCTTAACGTCAGTGGACAGTGGTGCCATTAAAAACGAGGCAACTCAGCAAAGAAACAGTTGAATGAAGTGCTGGAACTTGCAATTGCATTTTAACCCAATTTGAAAATATTTATAATCGCAGAAAAAGCCGAAATTGGTCAAAAAAATCTTTAATTCTTTTTTATTGAACTTGTTTTTTTTTTGACACTATCTCAATCGACCCTCAACTAATTATTACGTTTTCAATACTTGAAAAAACTTACAAAAAGTCAAGAGCTGGCACCAAATTAATCTCGTGTCTCAATTCTTCGATAACTACTCTGAATTACGAAGATAAAGATTCTCAGGGCTCTGGGGCCCCTCAGACCCCATTTCCCACGAAACTTGACGTTTTAAAAATCGTCAAAAAGTTCATATCGAATGCCAAGCTCTGCCAATAAACATTCCGTGATTGCTGAACAGAACGCGGCAGTCCCAAGTAAATTTTCTTCCACAGATCGAGACAGTGCTGCCCTCGTGCGATTGAGTGGCGACCTTGTGAACCGAGACGCACGAACGCTTTGTTCTTTGCTGTTTGACTCGTTCATCATCCCCCTGACACGAGGACCACTTGGGAAGGCATAATTGATAATTGAGAACTTTCCCTAAGTATCGAGTCACGGAGTTTGGTGAATGAGTCACTTTTCTAATGAGTTTTTCGTCTAATGTACTAAATTTTTCGAAGGCTGTTATTAAATTGCACATTCATTTGAGTAGTAGGGCTAACGAAATTTTTCTCCACCGTTATTTCGAGTATGAAAAACATTTGCAGAGTGAAACGATCTCACGAAAGAAAAATAAACTTTGGGTAAACGAAGCCTCGTGTTTAACCCTCTCCGGACTTTTCCACCCTGCGTCGACATAACTGCTGGCTAATTTCTATGACTGCGTGCGAAAATATAGTCCGAGAAATACGAGAATTTCGAGGAAGTAAAATTCCGTGGAAAGCCACCATAACAAAAATTCTTGAAAAGTTCGAACGAACCAAAAACGTGTTTTCAACTTTATCGGGACTATTAATCAACGACAGAAAAAAGGACTGATATATTAATAAGAATTAAACAACAAAAAAAACGGTCGAACGTAGCCAACGAAGTGGTGGAAAAAAAAAATGATATTTGTGATTGCCGCCCCGTCCCGTGGAGCAAATTAATTTGCCACTTTCTTCTTTCTCCTTGTCATCATTATTATTATTACATTTACTTTTTCAACCCTCCCTTCGCTCGCTAATATTTTCACCAACTCTTTCTCGACTCTCAACATTTTCGTAAAAATTCGACTTTTCGACCCTCGTACGTGTTCTTAGGATTCCAGGCTGTTTATGTAACAGGACTTCCTTCCCCTGCGTAAACGCATTTACCTCTCCTCGCCCGGTTGGAGGGTCGCTGAGCCAGCAGACCCTCCCACTCGTTTGTGCCTCCCTCTCCTTTTCTTTCAACTCAAAGAATATCCGGACGATGGGTACGAGAACTACGTGAATATTTCGACGATTTCGGCATGAATTCTTCGCCAAATAATTCGTCTATTCTCTCAGCTCTCCAACCATAACACAATGAAAAGATAAATTTTCAATAAACCAACGAAAAAAACATTCGAAAAGAGGTTAAATCCAGGAAAAGTGGTTTCTCCGATCCAAAACAAGTTTTCAGCTCGATTCTTATCCATTTTCGAAAAAGAAAACAGTCTGTCGACGTATCTCAGCTATTTTACACGAATCCTTAACCAGAATAGTGTGTGTTGACGAGAGAGATTGCGCGCGTGTGTGTGTGCGTAGCCCCTGGTCGGTTGATCTCGACGCACGCACGAAAGGGACGTGAAGGGCGAGACGAGAGTTGGAAACCCACAGGGCAGCACCAGAGGGGCGGCAGGCCCTGGCACTCACACATCGATACAGTAAAGAGAGAGAGAGAGAGAGAGAAAGAGAGAGAGAGAGAGAAACGAACACAGGCAAAGGAGAAAATGCACAGGAGAAACCAAGAGAGCAAAAACCTTCGAAAAAGGCATAGAACGTGAGCTTACACAGGACTTGAGATCCCGCTGACGCATACAAACATTGAGTAACGGACGAGGACGCACACACACAAACAAACATACCTAGAAAAATCCTGTAACGCGAAGACGAGACAAACCCTTCGAACACACGGGCATAGAGCGACCGTAGGACTTTGAAACCTTCCAACACACACACACACAAACATAGACACACGAAAATACATGAACATGCGAGGAGAAAATAGGGAATAAGAAGGAGAAACATGACAACCCCAGAGCGAACGAGTGAGAGAGATTATAAAGGGCTCTGGGTGGGTGAAGAGAGTAGTGTGCGTCACGTAAACGTTCAGTCTCACTCGCTCCCTCTCTCTTTCTCTTATTCTGCTGCCTCGTCTCCCCTAATGCCGGAGGATTGAATGGGCAAGGGGTGGGGGGTGTGTGGGGGGGTGTTGGATATTGGGGGATCCCTCTCACCCCACTCCACCCACACGGTTACCACCCACCCACCCACAGTTCCACCCCGCCTGCCCACCCACTCGCCACCCGGCTGCCGACGAGGAAACAACCTGCAACCCGAATCAGCCTGTGTGTCGCGCGTCAAAAACGCTTTTTCCACCAAAAAGCCTCGTGTTATTACAACTTGTACCTGCGATTACTTCTACTTTACCATTAAACCGAAATCTTTTCAACCCCACCACCGTCTCCGACTTCGACTCCGTGTTTTTGTGTACCTTCGTCCCTGTGCGTGTGTGTCGCGTGCGTGTCTCAATGTGCGGGAGTGCTAAATCAACGTTTCGTTAACAAGAACATTGTGGATGACGATTAGTGAGCAGAAAACTTGCAAGATTTACAATAACATCGACCGTTGGCTCTCGGGTAAGTGATTATGTATTTTTTTTATTATTATTTTGTTTCTTATCGAAAATACAAGGTCATAAGGACTTTGGGAGAGTGACAAGTCGTCGACGCATCCCTCGATCGAGCAGCTGGAAATTTAACCTCGCATAAGTCACCTCTTCGCGATCAACGAAAAGTTGTTGTGTGTTTGATGTGTTGAAATTCGTTTCTCATTGTGTTTAACCTCGGTAGACAGGCCTATTATTTATTTTCCACGTTTCACCGATCGATCTAGTCACTCACAAAGATTTTTGACGTATTTATTTATTTGTTTTTTTACATACTTTATCAACACGTGTTTGAATCGAGAGTTTATACAGTTAAAATGAATAATGCGAGCGCAAAATATTTTGATGCTTGGTCGTCTCGAGGCCTTTTCGATGCTACATCGACGTGCCGAATACGCACAGTGTGGTGAACGCTTCGCTTTTCAACGCTCTACGGCCGGTAGTTTTGGGTGGCGCGGGCTGGCGGACGACGCTATGCCGCTTGCAAACACAGCCACACACCAACGTGGCTACGTTTGTGTGAGCACGTTCGTTCGTGTTTGTCTCCTTCTCTCCTTCTCTTTGCGTGTTCGATCCTGACTCGCGTGAAGTTTTTCGTGGTATCGAGGGAGGCCTGTATAGCTACTTCTCTCTCTTTCTCTCTCTCTCTCTCTATACAAGTTTATTCTCTCCCTTCTTCGCGTGCGTCACAAGGGACAAGAAGAACTCGCACAATTGTCGGCAACGTCGGCAGCAACACTTCGATCGCGTTCGCTGTAAATTCGAGGAGAGGGGATCTCAAGAACACGCGGAGAAAGGAGAGCGAGAGAATCACGATGAAATTTCACTCTCACTCGAACTTCAAACTGTTTAGAATTTCGATTAATTTTCATACAAACACTCTTGCCAAGCTAAGGCGTAGATCATCGTCCGAGCGACGACGCGTGCTCGTAGTTTTCTAGTTTTACATTTTATTGTCGTTACTACCCTTGGAAAATGAGGTCAGAATTACTGAAACAATTGGATTTATTCAATTTACTTCGAAATAAGGGTTTCTACAATTATTTGCGTCGTCGAACACGCCGGGCCCTCAATTTCCATTAAAATGATAAAATATCTCGAATTCCACGAGAAAACTGCGCTCAAGAAAACGTGAAAACGTAGAAACAGTTTAAAAAAAATAAAAATAAAATAAAACTCATCGTCCAACATCAATTTTTTGACAAACGCCTTTGAAACATGCACAAAACGAAATAAATCGAGTGTGCATTGCAATTGTTACGAAATGAAGCGTGTAAAGAATCTCGTATCCGTCATAATTATGTCTCAACTCGTTGTATACAAGGAAATGTAGTATCCCCTGTACATTCCTGTCATTTCCTATCGAATGAGTTTCGTAAAAGAGACACTGACGATGTCTCGTCGTTTGACTAGCCAATGGCTTTACCGCTCACCCCACTTTCGAGCCCCCACCCCGCAACACACACAGAATCAACACAGAGAGACGACGTTATACGAGTCCACACGCGTTCGTTTGTGCGTCTGCGCATCTGCCGCGCTGTATCTCCGCGCAGTTAGAGCCGGTGTATTACTTTATGCTTCTCTCCGCGACTATATTCTTCATCTCCGTCTTTCACACGAATTTATGTACCTACGAGAGATGGTCGTAAAGGGGAAGGGGGGGGGGGGGGGGGGGGGGGGGGGGGGAGGGGGTAAGGGACAAGTTCCCCTACAATATTCTCAGTGTATAAAATGTCCACCCTTTTCCTCCCAACCCTTCGAGAAACGAAGCTTTCGAGACAGAAAACGAACGAAAAACCGTAAAATAGAAAGAATAGAAAGACCGTATGGAAAAAAAAACATCGAGAAGCAAAAAATCGGAAAAAAAAAACATCGAATAATAAAACTAACGGGAAAAACCAATGGCGGATCGTCGCTCGCGTGCAAAGAAATTTACACGGTACGTGTCTCTTCATAGCGCGCTAATAAGTCAGATGGTGAGGAAAAGCTTAAGAAGGACAAAGAGGCCGGATAAACCGAAGAGCGGCGTAGTTCTTGGGACGGTTTAACGGCGAGCTAGGATACCTGCGGGCCTACAGTGTCCTTGAGTCTGTCCTAATATAATTTTCTGACGAATTTGAATGGCGCCAAGAGCCTTTCAGTGGTTCTCAATCCGAATAAGAAAAACAATTTGCAATGGGATTTTAATTCGAGAAAACAGATGAGGCCACTGTTTGCGACTCATTTTGGAAAATGGGATAATTTTTGTCGTTTGAGAGGAAAATTTCGTAGGAATACGCGAGTAATCGAAATTTCTTGAAGATGTAAACATCTGTCGTTGCGGGACCGGAGGGAGGGGGAGGCGGGCTGGGGACACAACGTCTTTTCCGCTCTACACCCTCTTCTACGATTCTCTTCTGGCACGGTCGAAGAAAATATTGATTTATCCACTCGCCCCTACAACTACACTGCCCTTCCCACTTCGTCGTAAATCTTTGCCCTCCCCCCCTCTCTCCTCCTGCTCCTCCGACTCTTTGCCCGATCACTTTCCACAGCTGAGAGACTTCTGTTTTACCAACTGACGTGTTTAAGGTTATGTTTTTTTTTCTCTTCATTTCGCACGCAGGCGCGTTAGAACTTGACTGCACTGCTGTTATTTTAACTCATAAAAATCTTTCGTGCAGCAAATTCTTCTTTATCAGTCGACGATAACTGGAAGGAATAAAAAATCCAATAAATTTGTTTTATTTTCCTTTTTTTCTTTAAACTTATCATTTTTTTTTCTAATTCTACCGTATTTTTGGGTCGACTCACAACGCGGGAACTGCAGGGAGCATAAGAACGAAAAGTAACGAAAAATTCTGTTCTTTTTGGACTTTTGTCTCATTAAGTTTTTTTAATCTGACGAAAAGAGACGATAAAATTGTTTTCGCTTACGGTCACGTGGAAAAACGATGGAAAATAATGTTCTAGCTCGTACACTGATTTGACAGGGAAGTTATTTTCTCAAGTACGAGCTCGAACTTTCATTTGACACCCCCCCCCTCCCCTCCACCCTGCTCGACTCTTTTCCTCTCGATAACTGACTCGAATTCCCCCCAAAACGGGAATGATCGAATATTCTTCGGGACGCTTCGGGTTTTGTACCTCGTCGTGAACTCTTTACCGCCCCTACATGTTGCGCTTTTTTGTCTGACATATTTGTATCGTTTGTTCTCAGTTCTCGGGGGAAAAAAAAAGTAATTTTATTTTTAGTCGAAAAAAAGGTCGAGAAATTGTCGGACTGAAATGATGAGGATCTTGGGCTCGTTGAAAGATTAATAAAAAATGAAGTTTTTATTAAAACAATAGAATTCCATTAATTTGTAAGCCCAGTATTTATGGTCAGGGTCTTCGTGTGTAAAACAAATTTTCCATCCAACACTGTTGTCGTCGTTCTGACGTGCGATGCGTGCGCAATTTAGCAGGGGTTGGTACGCCCGAGTTTACGAGAACTCACGTCTCCGCGGATCAATACACCAGCGCCTCGAGTCGTTTCTCTAGTTTCTCTGTCTCTTTCTCGTTTTCGTGTGCAACAGTTAATCGTTGTAAGGAATATATTTGCATGAGAAGAAACAATTGAAGAAGGTTAGGTCCAAAGTTTTGGAAAAACGACTGTAAAATGTTGCTGAGAACGAGATAAAAGAGAAAAATCGTTGAAAACATTAGCTTTTCTGTTTCGATGACAAAAATCTATGAATTTTTCATCTTCTAAACACGTTCCGAGAAACGAAAAATATATTTCAAACGAACGGAAAACGAATGGAGTGGCAATAATATTAAAAAAAAGAGCAGGCACAAAAAAACAGCAAAGAAAACGTCGGGGAATTTTTCTTTTTTTTTTCGCATTTATTTCCTCGGAGTAGCTGTTAGTTGGCTGTTAGTTTTATTTTACGAGGGACGAAAGGGCCACGGACCCGGACTCGGGGGGAGGGACGGAGCACGGGGCGAAAAAGTAACGAGACGAGTGTTGAGCATTTGTGTTCGTAGTTTATCCGCAGTGAAGTACTTCGGATGATTTACTACTCCCTTTTCATGTAGCGTAACATAATATGCATTTTTCTTCATACCTCAGTGACCATTTGCGAGAATAAAAAAAACATATTTAACCTCTAAAAAAAATACCACAGCGTTTTCAAGCTGCCGACATTTGTTTTTAATGAACGATTTAAACGATGGAATTTTTTTTTTCGAGGGTCCTAACAAATTTCCTGCAAATTTTCTCCCTTTAATTACGCATTTTTTAATTTACGAATAAACGTTCATTCTGATTCATTTTATAACCGAATTTTGTACATTTTTTTCTTTTCTTCGATGAAGTCATTTTTGTTTGTATTCTTTTTTTTTTTTTTATTATATTATTTCGAGTCAAATACGAGGGAGGAAATTCGCTGAGAGTTTGTCGAACAATTCGAGTGGAAATTATTCTCGTTTTTTTTTCAACGTGACACGTTGCATTGAGTTCAATAATTTTGGGAAACTATAAACTTTGCGTTGCTTATTGTACGATTCAACAAAATTCATTGAACGGATCGGACTACAATTTTCAACGGTTTTTGTCTCGGTTTTTGTACATATGGGGATTTGAAGGTCAAACGGTCAGCGATCGAAGCAAATGCGTAACAAAAATTCCGACAAGCTTCACAATTCACGTTATTTTCATAGAATTGCAACATTTAAATTGTTCTTCAACGTTGAAAATATTGATAAATCGTCAAAAAAAATTATGTACGAAGAATGGGGTCATGGAAATTTTTGATTTCTGAATACTGCGTTTTTATTTATTCTTTTCATTTATTGTTACTGTATTTTTTACAAATAAAAACAAAGGTTGATCAAAAAGTCGAAAAAATCATTTTCAACAAATTTCGATGATGCATAAATATTAAAAAATGTTTCAAATGTACTTTCGATTAATTCCAATAAAAACTGATCGAAAGGCCTGACCGGCTGGGTCAAATTGACCCAGTTTGTCCTGCATTTTTCGACGTTCCTTGATTTGTTTAAAAAAAATCACGAATTTCTGCAATTTTTATTCTCAAATCCAAAATTGATACCAAAAAACACTAAAAAGAAAAAAAAAACAAAAAATATTCAAAATCGAGTAAAAACGACGCGAAATCCTTCGGTAAATAAATTGGTTACGAGAAAAAAGTGCAAATCCAAAATTCCACCTTGAAAAGTTCATCTGAATTTTCTTGAAACTTGGAAAAATGGTTTCCCCATCAGCGATTGATACCGCGAGCCCCAGTGCATGGCTGGACGATCACCCAACCAAGTATTGACCTTGTTCGAGGCTGCATAACTTTAGTGATCGCCGAAACCGACCACTCGCCTTTTGCCACGGGTTGTTATGAAATCTTGTAGAATTAAATTCCATTGAAATTCATTTGATTTAATTTTGACTCGAAATACCTCATTTATATATAACGATAGACGCGCTATATCGACGAATAAATTGTGGATACGACGGAGGTAGCTTTAGAATATGAAATTATTATTCACAAGATATATTCAGAGAAGTGGTGACTGGGACACGTATTTTGGTTATGAAAATAACGTTAATGACGTGATGTACGTGACGTGAAAACGATCAATGTCATAATAAAATCCACTAATAGTAAAAAAATAAATAAAAAATAAAAAAAAAACATCTAAAAAATTTTTTTAACTTCATTCAAAATCATCATTTTTATAACAAATCCTTAATTATTTTTTTTTCCACAAATTTCTCGATTACTAAATTTATTACTGATAATGGAATATATTTTTTTGGAAATTCCTTCATTAGAATTTTTCATACGATAATGACATGGAATTTTATTTGTTCAATAAATGTCAATATTCATTTAACAACTATATTGAAATTAAAAAATTAAATAGAATAAATAAAATAAATAAAATAAATAAAATAAATAAAATAAATAAAA
>JACEOJ010000211.1:5237-72848 GCA_013761285.1 Campoletis sonorensis | reverse complement strand
AATAAATAAAATAAATAAAATAAATAAAATAAATAAAATAAATAAAATAAATAAAATAAATAAAATAAATAAAATAAATAAAATAAATAAAATAAATGAAATAAACAAAATAAATAAAATAAATAAACTAAAATAAATAAAATGAATAAAATAAATAAAATAAATATCTTTAAATTTAATATTTTGCCGATAAATATATTGAAAAATGAAATAATAATGAAAAAAAAAAAAAAAAAAATGAGTGAAATGAATATTACTCGAGGGTCGAAAAATCGTAGATGGTCCACTGTGTAGAATGAGCTTATTCGTTTATCCGAGGGATTTAATTTGGCGGTATAGATAGTGGAGGGTCTGGCCGATGATAACTGGCAAATATACTCCGGGGAAATCTTGTCGGTCGGTATATCGTTCCATGCATATCCTCCTATTATACAATATCATGCTTTCCCAACGAAATTCAAGGCATTTTATCATATTGAATTTTCCGACCGCTCCTCCTCCGCCTCTTTATTTATCTCTATGGGAAATGAAAATAAACGAATTTATCGCAATGCATAAACCAAATTAAATGGCGAATTATGAGATTTTAAACTTTCCCGGAATAACCCAATTAATTTATTAATTTACCTAGTCAAATTTCTCTCTTGTTATATTACTTCAAATATTTCATTTCATTATTTCTCTTTAATCTTCTTTATTCTTCACTTTAATATTATTATTATTATTATTATTATTATTATTATTATTATTATTATTATTATTATTATTATTTATGCGATACATTCTCCTCCAGATTCGTTAATTTTTATATATCGTTAATTTTTTTATCAATTGAAATTTTATCCGAACTGAAAATTAATTCTTTTTTTTTTTAATACTCGAAAAATTATATAAATTTCGATGTAATTTGACTGTTTTTTTTTTTTAATTTTTTTTTTTTTTTTTAACGAATAGCGATACGTCAGAATATAAATTAAATATGAATGAATGAATGAATAAATTTTGTGAACAAAAAACAAAAAAGCTTTGGCTTGATTATTATTTAAAATGGAATGAAAATATTGAAAATATATTTAGTGTTAGAAGAGAAATGGAAAAGTGAAAAATTGTACGTGACGTTGGAAAGCAAAAATATAGTCGGTATGTAAAAGTAATATATCGCAGGTAGGTGGAGTTCGAGGGTTCGTGGAGGACAAGACGAAGGGCCCTAAAATTGCCACCCCTCCCGCTGAGGGTGGCAGGATTTAGTTTGGGTCTTAAATCCTCTGAATATTCGTACTTACGGGGAATAAAGGAAAATTTTGAATGATGGAAGGCAGCGGAGCCGGGATCGGCAGGCTCGACTGCTACGAGGATATGTTCAAGGAAATAACGAGAAAATTGTACGGCGACGATCCGGATCATCGAAGTAAGTCTAGACGAAAATACAATTAGAAAAGACAGTTATTCAATAGACTTTTTTTTTTTGAACGAAATTTTAACTTAATTTGAATTTAATTGAAATTTATTAAATTTAATTGAATTAAAATAATTTTAAAAAATATAAAAAAGATAAAATTGAATCAATTTTAATTCCTTAGATTTTTTTGTTCAACGAAATTTTAATTTTAATCAAGTTAATTCAATAGATTTTTTTTTTGAACGAAATTTTAACTTAATTTGAATTTAATTGAAATTTATTTAATTTAATTTAATTAAAATAGTTAAAAAAAATGTGAATAAATTAAAATTAAATGAATTTTAATTCCTTAGATTTTTTTGTTTAACGAAATTTTAATTTTAATCGAGTTAAATTAATTTTAATTTTAACGAAAAATATATTGAATCGTGAAACAAAAATTATGCTCTGTTTTTTTTTTTATTAAAAAATTTTTTAAATCTCAGCCTCGAGCGTACAAAACGAATTTGAAACTTCGGTTTCGTACAAAAATGAAGACGACACAGATCACGGAACTGATGGGAGCGACGATGGCAATTGGACTTGCGAGGACGAGCCCTTAAAGGGTACAGACGGTAGCAGAATAGCTGCTTATCATGCAGGCAAAACTACCTGGCGATGTTACGAATGTGGTGAGTAATCATTCCATTTCTAAAAATTCTTATAAACGTGTCTAACGATTCATTTGAAAAAGGAAAAAAAAAAAAACCAAAAAAAACAATCGATAATTTTCGATAATTGAAAATTTGACTATAAATTCAGAAATATCAGGCCCAAAAACCCCGAGGAACAAAATTTAACGAATTTTCGATATTTTTCTAACGTTTAAACTCGAAAAATCGATGAAAAAATGGCAAAGGTACCATTTTTTATTGACCACAAATGTGAAATCGAAGCGTTGTTAATAATTGACCTAAATTTAGAATTCAGTCTCAGCCTCTAACGAAAATATCGAAAAATGGTAAAAATGGTACCTAAAATGGTAACAAAAAAAAAAAAAAAAAAACCGAAAAAACAGGTGACTGTATGGGCGGCGGACCAAGGGACGTTGCGGAGCATTTCGTGGAGCTCCATTCGTCGCGAATAATCGGTGACGATTTGCGAACGCGAAATCATCACCATCATCACCATTCGCCAAGGAAGGATTATCTGCAGGGAGATTTAAAAGTGGAGGAGGTTGTGTCGTATTTGGAAAGGGTGCGAGACCGGGCGGAGAGAGGGGCGCCACCGTCGCGGCGTACACAGGAGACCCAAACGGTCCCAGCGGCTTTGCTACCTGTGACGACGACCTTTCTCATTCAAGAACTGCCCACAGTGAGCCCTACGGGGCAGCAACACTTGCAGCAGGTAACAACAAATATATTCACGCTTTTTCCACCCTCTCCAGTAATTTGCCAACCGTCCGAGAGTTCGGAACTCGCGCTGGCAATTTTTTCCCTCGAAAACTCAAGATTTCGGGTTTTATTCAATATTCTTCAGTTTTCTAGTAATTAGTGCGTTCAAAATCAAAAAGAAACTTCGTGTCGTGTGCGAAACAAAAACAAAACTAACCATTTTAAAAAACTGTCGCGAATTTTTTGATTTTTAACAAGTTTTACCAAAATGGTACCTAATTTGTAGTGCAAAAAAAATGGTACCTTGTTTCGAGCGATAGAAACAGAGGCTCCAACTTCGTTTCAACTGTAAAAATAAAAAGGTGGTTCTTTATTACGAGTGGTACCAAAATGGCACTTTTTTACGAGTGTTGAAAAATGGTACCTTGTCTCAATAGTTGAATAAAAATATAAAAATTACTTAGTTCCTAGTTCGTTTGAAAAAAAATCATAAAAAGTGTTGGTAAAATCGTATTATTTTATCGAGTGTTAAGAAAAATGGTACCTATGTTGGAATATTAAAAAAAACAAAACACAAAAAAATATGGGATTATCGTGGTGCCAACAGAACTCAACGACAATGACTACAACGACGGCAACAACGGTGAACAACGCGACATCTAGCGGGAAACGATACACGTGCCCGAATTGTCCTTACGGGACTGACAGACGCGACCTTTATACACGCCACGAAAACATACATCGAGAGGAGAAACCTTTTCATTGTTACGTCTGTTTCAAACCCTTCAATCGTGCCGATCACGTGAAAAAACATTTTTTACGAATGCATCGTGAGCACGGTTACGAATTGTCGAGAATAAGACGAACAGCGAGCACGAGCGGAAGTGGCGCCACCGTCGCCAATTCCAATGCCACCTCAAGCCCTACGACCAATCAAAAAACCAATCTACAAACCGACACCTCCAATGTTACCAATCAAAACGCTAATCCCACCGCTGTAACGCACAACAATTATGCCACTACCTTCAACAACAACAAAGCTTATCAAATTCAAACTGGACAAAATTCGAACGGCACCCCTGGCGCCATCTACCAAGTTGCCACCTTACCCGTTCCAGGCATCGCTCAAAATGACCTTAACTGCTCCACCGGTAATCGGAGAATACAGAACGGCGGATGTAACAGCAAAAGTCACGTCAAAGGAGGCACCAAAGGCGCACAAGAACGCAGGTAAATTTTCTTCAAGATCCCATTTTTTTTCTAATTCTCTCTCTTTCTCTCTCTCTCTCTCTCTCCTGTAAATCTTCTAATCTGTACATCGACATTTTATTTCATTGAAATTCATTTTTTCATCTAATCAAATTTGAAGCTATCGAGATCGAAAACCATGGATTGATTTGAAGCGAAATGAAATCGTATTCTTGAAACAAATGAAAAATTCTATTAAAAAAAAAATAATGGAACTGTCAAAAATATGATAATTGTTTTCATTGAATATAGCCATTGAGTTTGATTAATTATTGAATTAATAAAATTGATTATCAAATTAATAATTCAAATTAATCAATTATTAATTAGTTATTCAAATGAATAATTAATAAAAATTACTAAAACAAATAAATACAAATGAATAAAACCAATTGGAAAATAAATGATTTATTTTTATTTGAACAATAATTTAGAAAATATTAAAAATAATTATAAACAATAATATTATAACATTACGTTTCATAATCGTTTCGTTTTTTTTTCTTACGCCTGCAACTTGTAATTAATATTTTGTGGCTTTGAGGCAATTTTTGAAAAGCTCATTTATAAATTATTGTAACAAAAATAGTTGTAAAAAAAAAGAAACTCTTTTGGAAATGAAGAATAAATAAATGAATAAAATATTGGGAAGTAAAAAGAATGTTCTGAGTAATAAAATATCAAAATTTATGGTTTGTTTATTTTTTGGTATTTCCAGGTACACCTGTTGTTATTGTTCGTGGAGCGGTGTAGATAATTGGTGTTTAAAACGTCATTTGAACACCCATTTGAAACCATTCGCGTGTGCACTTTGCGAGTACAAAGCGGCGAGGGCAGAGAGGCTTGCAACTCATGTATTCAAAGTTCATAATAAAAGACAATGCTCGAGGTGCTCTTTTCTCGGTGAGGATGCAGCGCAATTACAGGTACATCAGTTGCACGTGCATCGTGTTAGCAGCGCCAGTGCACCAGCTTCGACCACTCAACAAACACCGACGGCTAATAATCGACATCAGCAGCAGCCAGTACAGTGAGTTTCATATTTACTTTCAATTTTACTACAATTAAATTATTTATCAATAAATAAAATTAATCAATTAAATTAAATATTAAAAAAAAATTCATTAGGAAGTGTTAAAATAAAAATAAGATTAATAAAATGATAAAAAATGAGCAAAAAATTATATTTTTAACGAAATGTCATTTTTATTTTCGAAATAACAAATGAATTATTTATTCAACTTGGAGGAAATCGTTTAATCATCGATTAAAAATCACTTCGATTAAATCGTTCGAGTAAATTGTCAGAAATTTTTAAATTTTATTTTTTTATAAATTTATTTACAGTCCCTCTGGAGGCGGTCGACCTCCACCAGGTCCACCAGTTTTTCCAGCCTCTTCGCCAACCATTGCTCCGGCAACTTCAGTCATTCCTTCGACCACGATTCTTGGGTAAGTTTAAAAAAAAAAAAGAACAAAAATATTTCAGACTTTTGTTCGAAACGTTTATTTATCTTTTGAAAAAAATAAAATTATGTGCTTTTCGTTGTACGATTTTATTAGTTCAGTTATTATTTCAATAATAATTGAAACTTTATGAGAAAAAAATAATAATTGTATTGAAATTATTGACGAAAAAAAAAAATTTGACAGATCGTCAATAATTTTCTTAATAATTATTGTGAAAACTTGTGATTTTTTCATTTTTAATACAAAAATTTTATCGCACGTTTATTTTTATTTTTCCATGCTCGTTGTTTTGTAATTTTTATTGATTTATTGTTTATTTATTTTCGTTGTTGTTCTTACGTGTTTGCAAATATTCCTTCCACGTCGATCGAAATATTTGCAAAGTGTTTTTGTTCGTAAGTAGAAAACGATTTTTCTTTCTTACGATTTTTTATTTATTTTTGGCCAAACGTCAAATTCTCGAACCCATTTTTTTTCGTTTCCTTTCCTACTAATCTCGAATCCTTCAATCCTATTTTTTGCACGCTTTTGTAATCGCAAATTTATTTTTCTTTTATCGTAGTTCATTTTGAGAATCGACTCCGAAGATATTTTGAACTTTAAAAAAAAATAATAAAAAAAAACAAGCTGTTTGAATAAATGATCGAAGTCTTTTCTCAATGTTGTAAAAAGTTGAAAAATATTCAATGTTTTTTTTTCAAATGCTTTATGGGAAATTGTTGATTTAAATAAATTTTGTTTCAATTGTAAATTCATGGGTACAGAGCCGCGGTGATCGCAACCTCGAGATGGTAAAAATCTGCAGCTCCTCTCTCTCTCTCTCTCTCTCTCTTTCTCTCTCTCTCTCTCTCCCTGTCTCCCTCCAACTAACAACAAGTGAGAACAGCAACGATAACGACAACGATTATGGCAAGCCATCCGAAAGAAGCGTGGGGTGAGAAGATAGTTTCGCCTTTTAAAAATCTACTATTCAATATTTCAACATTAATCAATTAGAAATCGAAATGATTAAAAATCGTCAATAAGTGGCCAAAATATTCACATTATAATTGAATTTTTATTATTCAATTATAATTATAATTAAATCAATTTTAATTGAAGAAATTACAATTAAATTAAAATTAAATTAAAATGAAATATTATAATATTGTAATTTTAATTAAATTATAATTAAATAAAAAAATATCTACTGTTGCGAATAACGTTTGCAATTGAATGATTATATTAATTAACGAAATAATTCGTAAGTGATTTAATCGATACGATTAATTAGCACAAATGAATACGAAAAAATCGTCTCAATGTTTTAATGTTGTGTTTTTTTTTTTTCTATAATTTAGAAAAATCGGTTTGGGCGAAAGTGCAACAGGTTTACGTTACGACGATTGGTTCAACGACGACGAGCCGTTGTGTTTGAGCAACGATCGAGAATCGAAGAGTGAGGGGAACGGGAATTCGAGCGGGAGGCGATCAAGAAAGCAGAGTATGCCGAGGAGGGTTTTGATCGAAGAGAACGAGGAGAACGAGGAGGATTCGTCGTGTTTGTTAACGACAACGACAACAACGACGAACAAGCGGGCTCAGGCGACTAAAGAATCGCGAGATAACGATAAAAATGCCAAAGATTATTTGAGGTGTTATCAGTGCCCGGAAAATTCACCAGCTCGCGGTCAATCCTCGAAGCCCTATCACACCAAAGCTTCGTTAGCATTGCACACGCTTTGGCGCCACCGTCGAGTACGAAAAGCTTCGAAAAATTGTCTCTCGCCAGATGGCGCCCGTTGCAACGTCCAGCCGAACGTCGTCGGGGAATTTCCGCGATCCGCGATCACTCTCAAAGCGACCGTTATCACGACCAATTCTTCCAATTATTGTTTTCAAAGATAGCAATTAATTCGCAAACGCGCACAACTCTTTTTCTTTATTTTATATATTATTATTATTATCATTTTGTCGTTCAGTTTTTCGCTTTACCGGGCGACCAAATTACGAGTGCAATCAATGAAAAAACGGAGAGAATTTTTTTGAACTTTTTTTCATTACGAAAGTTAAGAAATATCAAGTTTTAATGTTTATTTAAGTTGTTCATCGTTCGCTTTATTATTAGATTTTCTAAAGCGTCGCAAAATTATTGCCATTCTCGATTTTATTGTTGTAAGATTTATCATTATTCGAACGTTTTTTCTTTTTCTCTCTTTACTTTTGCAAAATCCTGCCATTTCGATGGGATTCGACGACAGGGAAATAATTGAGTAGCATTTTTTTACGGCCGAGTTATCGTCATTTGTTTTTTTCATTCTTTTTTTTCTTCAAACTCGTTGTTTTCATGTGGAAAATAAATAATTATTACGACTCGTTCTTTTTATGGAGAGAAAAAAAAAAAAACAAACCTCGAGCTGTCTCGTCACGAGACTATTTGTCGCGATCCGGTCAAAATGGGAAAACGTGAAATCGCATCAAATTCATGTGGAAGATTATCCGACGACGACGATGATAATGTCGTAAACATTTGTTATAGTCTATAAAACGTAAAATTAAGAGACAAAACGGGGATAAATGTCTTTTGTTTATAATGAAGCTTCTCGTCGAAGCGACCAAAAAACGAGAGTTCTATTTGAAGAAAGAACCTGAGAGAAGAGTGTGATCTCGACCGCGGAACGAGGAATTGACGCCACTGGGTTCGCCGCGATCGAAGCGCCAACGCGAGCGAATCAAGCAATTCGTTGGTGCTTTTTTTTTCCTTTTTTCTTCTCTTCTTTCTATTCTTTCAGTTTTCTTCGCATTTTTCAAAGCACAAGAGACTCGTAATAATAATGTTGTAAAGCTAATTGTACGATTTAATACGAATATAAAGTGAGATGTGTGTTATTTTCTCAGGAATATAAGAACGACGCGAATGCTCTCGATAAGAGGTTTTTTTTTTTTTTACGTTACGATAGTCGTTCGAGTCCGTACACCAGATGGAATTGACCTCGTAAACTCCGACGTTATCTCGAAAATTCTTGATAACGATCTCGAACGGAATTGCTCGATAAAAATTCTACCGGAAAAAGAAAAAATAAAAGAATCGTCGATAAGGAAGAAATTTTACTTACCGACGGGGATAATTAAAAAAAAATCAAAATAAAAAGACACGAATTACGAGAATCATTTCGTGCCACTTTGGAGCAGTGATTCTCAGGATTTCGTCCAATTTCAGTGAACCATCGTCGAGACATTTGTCCTTGAAATGTCGAGGTGTGCGCGGAGAAACGACTGTTGTCCGAAAATTCCGATCGGGATTCGACGGTCGGTAACTATAACGAAAACGTGTGTGTATATCGGTAATTAAAATGCTACGGGTACTTTTTCGACGAGGAAATGATATTCAAACTTTAATGATTCTGTTTTTTTTTGTTTTTTCGTTTTTTTTTTTTTTTAATACTCTTTACACATTTCTTCGTTGATGAAAAACGACAAAAATAAGCTGTGTAATATTGTGATTGATAAGTGAATGCGAGAGAATCTGAGCCTCAACGGAACTTGATTATTTTTCAAATTTATCGATCTTCCCAACAAATATTTTTACTATAAAATACGTTTTTTTTTTTTTTTTTTTTTTAAATCGTATTTGCCATCCATTTTAATTGAAAAAATTAATATACATCGTAATTCTTCATATATTTCGATTCGTAAATTCGGTTTTAAAAATATTTCGAACAAAAAATAATAATAAAATAAATAAAAAGAAAATTATTGAAGAAATCGAGAATTTAAAGAGTAATCGAGTTTTCTTGATACGAATTAATTGATTTTCGATGTTGAGGGTATAAGCGAATCATTGGTTTAGTGTTTAATCTCACGTCACGATCTCTCCTCGACGAAACAAGCATGATTTTTATATAATGCTCTATTTGTATAAAAACAAAGAAAAAAAAACGAAAAAAAAAAAAAAAACAAAACAAAACAAATTATTACCTTGTTTACGTTATTATGATGAAAATATATTATATCTATTATAAATCATGCACGACGTCTTTTGTGATACGAGAAAAGATATTAAAGGAAAATTTAAAAAAAAAAAACCAAAAAAATGAAAATGGACCAAAAATTTTGTGTTTTTTTTTTTATTTCAAGAAAAATCCACCAGTCCTTGGCCCCCAAACGTTTTAATTTTTTCTTTGTTTCGACTGATAATTTAGAACTTTTAGTTGAATAACTTTTACAAAATTACATTATCATACTTTTCACTTGAATAATAAAAAATAATAATAATAAAAAAATTCTCGACAACATCTGCTTGCCTCCATGAAACGAACTGCTATTAACTTTAAGGAAGCATTACAAACTTTTCAATCAATTTAACTTTACTTGAAAATTCATTCGTAACAGCCCTCAAGTGCACGCAAGTTTATTCTGCTTTTACAGTTAATATTTCATTCAATTTTAAAACGTTTAACATACTTTCACAAGATGTTGATTAATTTTTTCGTTTTTTTTTGTTTTTTCGTTCGCTTTATTTGAGGGTAACATTTTGACAGGTCAGAAAATTCCATTTTTTTCAGGTAATTAATAATTTTTAACAATATTTTCTCTTGTAAGTTTCTCCACTTTGTCACTTTTTTTTTTTCGTCGTCTTTTTACATCCATTTGCAAATGACTGTCCAATGGATGGCCAAATTGTCACCCAACCGAGTATTCGTCTCGTCCGGAGCTTGGTTTCGGTGCTGATCGTTTAAATAATTCAACTTTAAAAGTAAAAAGTAAGTAAACATGCGATTCACTCTAATTAATTATTTCACTTTCATAATTGAACGAAATGAATTAACGTGTTGTTGATGCATTTGCATTAAAAGCGAAAAATCGAGTAGAATAAATCCCTGAATGTCCATTCTAAACGAAAAGAGAAAAAAAATGAAGAGACTATTCAATGTCATGTCAATTGCAATTTATAATTAGAGGCTGCGGAGAAAACAAATAAGAAAAAAGCAAATGAAAAAAAAAACCAAGTGTAAATGTGAAAGTTTCTTCATTCCATATAAAAATTTATTTATTTATTATTTATTATGATTCCTGCAATAATAAAAAAAATCATAAGTCCTCGCGGATCTCTTCGTCAGAAAAGTATTTGGGTTCGTTGATTTGCACTCATTTAATTAATTAAAATTTAACAACGAAAGTCCCGTCGTGGAAGAAAAAAAGTTCAAATAAAAAATCTGAGATCAGCCGGTTTTGAAAAAATCAAAGATAATAAATAGTTTGACAGATATTTAACAAAGCTCATTTAAATTTGATAAAGATAAGAGTCTATAGTCACTGTCTCTGGCCTCGAATTGGCCTTAGGCTTTGCTCAGTTGTTGCTGCTGCTTGACACACCGTTCAGTCACCCCATCGATCGTTTTCTAAAAGCCCTCTGTCTACCTTCGCTCTCACCACCCCTGACTATATATAACTTCGTCTCTTCGATATCGCGTTAGAAATTTTGCGAGGATATGTTGAGAGCGTTGATAAACGAGATGTTTGCACACGAGTCTCTATATATGAGAAGAAAACATGGAGGAGGAGGGTATAAGTGAAGCGATAGGGTATATAATGGAGGTTGATAATAAAAATAGAATAAAAATCAAATGAATAAGTTATTCATTTGATTTTATAAATCGAGATTATTAAATTTATTGGGTTTATTATAAAACTGCAATTTTTTCTCCTAGTATTTAAAGTTACATTTTTATTTTTATTTTTGTTTTTTCACGCGGGTTTGCTTTACTGGGCTCATTCGATGTGGAAGCGTTTGTATGAAAAAAAAGGTAAAAATAAAATGGGAAAAAAAATAAAAAAATTAAAATTAAAAATGCATGAAACACAAAGACCAAGGACGACGATGACGCTCGAATGCACGACAGACTGAAGCGAGGGTAGCTCATAATTACCTGGATGAGCAGGAGAAAGCTCCGCTGTACAGTATTATCTTTTCCTCGTTGTTTAAAGTAAAGGACGGGGCTGTGTCTGGACCTCAAAAAAGATATAATGAATTTTTTATTTTCAGTAGCTTACAAAGTTGAATGCACTCCGTTGCGGCGCTTCAAAATAAACGAGTGATGAAAAGTGACGATGAATCCGCAATCCATTCGAATTATTATTTCATCCTGCTAAGAATGGCAACTGCTTAAATATTGCATTCCAAGTTGATTTACGTTGGTACTTATTTTCCCACGTTGAGCCTTCGAAGCGAATCCCGATTATTTGCGTTTTTACGCGTTCGGGAAGCCCTGAGAGCTACGGAAAGGATATGATTCGAAAAAATCGGCGATCATTTTCTAAGTCAGTTTCCGGGGGTTTCCAAACACTACAATCAAAGCAAAATCGGTTCAGGGGGCGCTGAGTTATGAACGTTTGAAATCTTAATGGTATCCGTGTTCGACAAAAAATCTATGTCATATAGTTTTTTTTTTACAGTAATAGAGCTCGTAATAATAACAATTTTTTTCTGAGGCATGAAGCTTTTAGTACGAAGCTCGCCGCTATAATCGTTGATGGCAATCGGATTAACGGAGTCACGTTAGCCGGAGCTGTTATAAATTTCGATTTTTTTTCTTTGCAATAAAAAAACACACTACCCTTCATGTATTCCATAAAAACTTCGTGTAAAAACTCTCTTACTTTAGCGGTCGACGATAAAAAAGTGTGTCAGATTGCATGTTTAGTGTAAAATAGAAACAAAAAAAAAACAAAAATAAAGACATCATAAGATTCGACGTAAAAGCTTATTTAACCGCAACTTAGTAACAAATATCCATTCCGTATGAATATAAATGAAATAATTAATATTCACTTCAAATTTTGTTGAACCAGGTCCCTTTTGTAAAGGCATATTTAAGGCTCAAGGTCAAAAGGTCACGCGGACGTTTCACACTGTGTGATTTAAGTTTTTTTTGGCAGTGATGACGCCACGGTATCGAGAGGTATTTACGTTCATAGTTGGATTGTATCGTACAAACAGTAAAGGAAAGCAAACAGCAAGTCCAGGAGAGCCCTGCTAGCGGATAAATTCAACCGCGAATCCGGTAAGCAGCAATCAGAAACATATTCTGGTGGAATTTACAGTATTACAGAGGGATAGAAAGAGAAAGAGAGAAAAAGAGAGAGAGAGAGAAAGAGAGAGAAAGAGAGAGAGAGAGAGAGAGAATTTGGAGATTTGGTTGTAAAGCGTTCGTATCGCGGATGTAGAGTACGTGATAGCCCCGAGAGAATGGTTGGGATGTTGGGGATCACCTGGTGGGAATTATAACCATTAGTGACGTAATCGTACGAGGATTCATTAAATAATGGTCATTGGACGAAAAATATCTTGGAACATGTGTCCGAATAGTGAATAGCAATAATAAATGGTCGAAAGTACTTACAAGTTATTCCGTCTGTTGCGCATAAATGGTTGGAAGAGGTTCCAAGTTATGCCGAATGATGAAGAACTGCTTGGGAGAGGGTCTAAACTGTGCTAAGTGGTTCTAAGTAATTCTAAGTATCTCTAGTCGCAGTTGAGCATGTTACTGAAGTTGGAAAACGTGATTAGGAATTAGTGCGAACCTTTTGGAAGAGTCGGAAGCGGTAACAAGCTTAATTTGTTGAAACTTTCGTATTTTTATGCACCCCTGACCTCCGGCAAGATTCTCTTTGTTGTTTGCATGAGGGCTCGCGATCTTTCTCGCATCCATTTGATTTTTTCTTTTATTTACTTCGCTCTAAGCGCGCGGGAGTTTCCATCGATTGTCGATTAGGCACCACCCGGATGGGTAAGGATTTGACTCCACATGCAGAAGCAGAGGATATCAAAAGCGTTCGGGGCTGAAGAGAAAGAGAAAAAGAGGCTTCGTTGGGAAGAGAAGAACGAACGGAATCGTCGTCACTCCATCGGGCTGGAAAATTGAGCCTTCTCTGCATCTGTCTATCTTCACGTCTCTTCTCTTTTCTCCTCTTGTTCCTCTTCTCAATCTTACTCCATTCGCTACCATCCCAGTATTTATACCAAAGCTCTGTCTTCCTCTTCACCTCGGGCGTTTCGCTTTTCTTTGATCGAAAAATACTGTGTGTGCACCTCAAACTTATCGTTGTCAAAACCTTATTCTTTTCGTTCTCTTATTTCTGGCGAAATGTTTAACAAATTTGCCGAAAGCTTATCCTGTTTTTCCGCTGACTAGATCCAACCCCTTAAAGATCCTCAGTTGACTAACCCATCTTTTCGAAATGAACTGAAGATCCCCCCGAAATACTAGGAGCTCGTACTAATTGTTTATCCTTATTTTTATCTTCTCTCTCATTTGAAATCGGGGCTCTGGCCAAAAATCCCTTTTAAATTACTGCCACATTCCCATGACCCCCTCCAACCTTTCGAAATAGTACAACTCACTTGCCGGATCCACTTTTGGGCTTTCGCCACTATCGCTGCTTCGCTAATTCGGTGTGATTTTCTTTCGTTTTTCTCCGCGCTCTCATTTCCTACAATCCTTCTCTCTCGCTTGACGTGCAACTGTGTGTATACATTCGTTCATATATACGTAGGTAAGCGGAGGTCCGAGCTCGTGGTAGATTTATTCCGCGCAATTACCACGATAAGGGTCTGGCTTAATGATTGTTCGTTAATCGCCCATGCGGCATCTAGGTACTGTGGAGTTGCGGTATAACGGCGAGAGCGGAAAGAGGGAGGAGAGCCGGAAGTGAGAAAGAGGAGAGAGGAGGAGAGGGAGAGTTAGGTTACGGGTGAACAAGCGAAAACTGTTTCACAGTCCGACACACAGGCAGCAAACAGAGCTAATAAAGCTGCGTGTTATATCTCATCTCTCTCTGTTTCTCTCTGGCTGGGGTTTGACCCGGGTTGCCACCAAATAATTCGTATGGTTGGAGAGAGCGTCCATTAGTCTTGGGCCGAGTCGTGGTGAAGGGTTTAGCAAGAAAAAAGTAAATACTGGGTGTAATAAGCTAAGCGTTTTGCGAAGCATGGATCATCAATGTCGCGAGCAAAAGTGAATTACGCCGCGCACGAGCCTGGAATCGTGTTCTGGTATCGATTTTCGAGCTGGGGATATTGTTCAAGGTCTTAATCGAAGCTGATATTGAACCGGGACGATTTAAAGTTCATGAATTCTGCGTGGGGGCTGGTTCCGGTCAGTTGGACGAGCCTTGCTGGGCGGAAGGTCTGACAGGACAAAAGGAAAAGAGAAAGAATGTTGATGGCGCGAGGGCAGCCAGGATAAGCAGCATCAGAAGGATCTGGCGAGTGGTTATCGAGGAGGAAAAGCATCAGCGATATGCCAGCTCGATAGAACGAAAGGTCCTTTACCACGAATATATTGGAAACAGGAATACCGTATCGTTGAACCAGCCCGTGACCAGGAATGGTCGCCGAGCAAGCACGACTCTGTGTGCGGATTCCTGGCAGCGATCAGTTATTTCAATCACCGTTTGGTTGTGTAGCTGTTGAATGAAAACCGCGCATTGGTTCTCGACCAAGCAACCAATTTCGTTAGGGAATTTGCTCGTGTGACACCTGATGGTTTTCGAAGGCCCGCAAGCATCAGCGGCATCTGATCGCTTCTGACGCGGCGTTAGCCACATGATGCATCCGTTTGAATCTCTATTCCCGCGTATACATTTACATTCCTCGTCGGCTGCGCTATTTCATTAATTGTCGTTATTGATTAACACGTCCGGATGTCATGAGAGTGGACTGATTCGCGGGGAATCATCGTGTCCAGATTCATTCGATGTGCGGTCCAGGTCCGGGCTGAAGCAGAGGCTGATTTTGGATCTGGGATGACGACTCCTCGGAGTTTTTCACCCGGCGGCCAAGGTCTGGTTCAAGCATAAAATGGTCCAACCCCTTGAAAAGTTGAGCCCCGGTCAGACCTGGCATTGAAACCGAGTTCCCATAACTTCGATTTGCTTCTGACCTCAATACCTTTCACGCCCAATCAATCAACAATGGAATGTACCTGGTGTTGAGCTCACAAGCTGAGATGATACTCGTATTTGGTGTATATCTGGGAGCGATAGAACCAGCAGCAGCCCCTTAACGCAACCATGTCGTCAGCAACACAGCACCAGTATCAGGTTCTATCGAAACTCGGCTAATCCTACGTTTATACGGCCTGTTGCACAAGGCTACATCTCGGCAGCTTGTCGCTCGTGAGGGATCATCGATTTCCTGTTACCTCCTCGCCCTGTTATATCTCCACCTATAGGATACAGAGCGCAAGCTCGACACATGCTTGACGGCTTCTCGAGAATGGCCTGGCACAATGAAACCACTAGGGGCGAGAGAAGACCAATTCCTAGGCTTCCCTCCAACTTGATATTTGACTATAGCTTTTGCCCGTCGAACTTGGCATTGCGGTCAGCCTCGGTTGTCTCCAGGATGATCTTCCGGAGAAGAAGATGGGTGTCCTGAATCTTGGATGACATTCGGGCCTGCCCAGGGGCTTTGGGGCAGCAGGAATGTTGTCGCAATTAGACTAAGTGGCTTCTGAGCCTAGGTCGGTGATCGGTTGATTCTTAGCCGATCGATTGGCATTAATGATGAACGATGATGATGCAAAAGACTCGGCCCCTCATCGGAAACTCTTTTGTTATCCCGATCAGCAGGTAACCATATCAAAATCAATTGCCAAGTAACCCAAGGACAAAACGCGATTCATGCCTCATTCGAGTTATGCCAGCCATTATTCTCACCGTTCTCGGAGTTCGTTCACGCGTGGCGAGGGAGCCCAAGAATCAGCCAAAATCCACCGGGACCGCGATCATTGTATGAGAGACCGCAATTCTCGTCCGGAATCCATGGTAAATAGACGACCGGGACTATGGTCTAAGCCGCACTGCGGCTTTTCATCCGTGATTCACCCCCGGGCGCGGACAATGTAGCTCTCTATCTATACTCCTCGCAGTATTTTCGCTTTTCCTATTCCTTCCGTCGAGCACACTGGACTACTCGGCTCCACGCGAACCCTGGAGTATCGAGTGCGGGGCTGCTTTTTAAAGGGTGGGGCTCTTTTCTGCGTCGCTCTGATCGTTGCGAGTAAACGCTAATCGATTTTTTTACAATAAAACAACAAAAACAACAACAACAACAAAAATCCTGCATTTTTAATTCACTTTCGTTCGTACTGAACGCCGAATAACTTTTCGTAATAAGGCGTTAACTGGGGCTCCGTGTGGTTTAACTTCGTCACATGGAAAGACCACGCAGTCACTTGATGCTAAAGCTAATTAAATTATGATAAATATTTGAAAATTGTTCGAATACTGCAGGTTCATTTCACCCCCTACCGCAACTATTACGTCTAAATATCTTCGATAATATTCCAACGACACATTTATCGACATGTAATTATGTTTACATTATCAACATCCGGAATAAATTATCAAATCCTGTTTTTCGCGAGATATTAGCGACTATTTATAACAACGGGTCTCTGGTTAGTTGTTAATTAATATTTTTTCATCCGCGCGAAATGTCAACTGACAGTTGTTTCCAGACCAGCACATAAAAGGGCTTTTTTTTCATTCTTCTTAAAAATCGTCAGAATCATAGTCATGACGGTTTTCGATGTGCCTTCAGTGAAAAAAATGATGCATCAAGTAGTTTTATTGTCGAATTATTACTGAACCTCAGGTTTTTTGTGTTTTCAAGTATTTTTAAGCCATTTTATTGAATTTCGTCAATCGGAACGTCAAGATTTTTGGGAACGATTGATTTTTGATTTTTCACGGTAAATGAAATCTTCAACTCAAATTCTATTGGAATTCTCGAATCAAATTCTCTGTTAAAAGTAGATAAAGAAATTTCGACCGCGTGCGAAACTCGTATCAATTACGTTTTGTTTTTTCCTGGCGACTCGAACACGGAGTAAGCTTCATTCAAAAATTGAGGATGATCAGTTGGATTATTTGAGTGAGAAAAAAAGATTGAAACTTGAAAGTGCTGGGTGACGTGCCACTCGCGGAGCTTTCCCCGGAGGGAAAATTTCGATTGGTGGAAGCAAATAAAAAAATGGATGAAACGGTGGCTCGGATAGGGAATCGAAAAGGTTTTATAAAAGTTGATTACGTCCGGATGAATAGGTAAATAGCGAATTAACAGGTAGGGAATGCAGGGTATTACGAAACGTTCATTACGTGGCGATGAACAGAGAGAGCGCTTTCATGCACGTACTTCGATGTGTATCGTTTGGTGTTGAACATGAAATAACCGAAATTACTAGCTCAAAGTGATGCGCTGCGGAAATCCAGGTATCACCGGAATATCATGATCGCGCGGATGAGAAGCGCTCTCGGGAATAGCGGGACCTCGAAAACCCCGAAACATGAAAGCAAAATTAATCTGTTCGCCTATCGTTGCCTTCGGAGTCCTGTGAATCCTGTGATTTCAGTGATGTTATATTCTCACCTCTTAATCGTGTTTATTTATCTGAGCTTTTGCGACTAAATCAACTGATTTTTATCGTAATTATTATTCCTTTCGATCTCCAAGGGAAATGCAACGATAAAAAATGTGCGCTCGCGAATGAAGAAACGTGACGGATGCATTTTTTCAGAAATCGAATCAATTGCCTCCGATGGACCTTCAGGGAAAATATAAATTTGCCAATAGTAGGAATTTTCTTTGAATTAAATTACGCGAAACGGAGGACGTTGTATCGCGATCGATCGAAAATTCTATCGGCAAGAATTCTCTCTATCCTATGCCACTAACAAAATAACCGTACAATTTGCCTGTTTCTCTTCTCGGTTCTGTAGACCTATGAACGCTCAATGACTGGAAAAACCATTCGTTCGAGGCTGCAAAATCCTTTAGTACGACAAATGGAAATGTGTATATATATATATATAAATGAATGTATGTATATAACAAGAATCCATGAACTGATAACCTGCAAAGCGTAAACGAGGAATCGTACACTTTCTCGGATCTTCTACATCGTTTATATAGCGATGAATATAAATCGTAATTGTCCAGTTGAATCGCCAGTTTATATTCAGCCGAGTTCTTCCACGCGCTTCGCGACTACATTATGCAAAATACGTGATAGCAAAAAAATATGAAAAAAGTGTATGATGTGATGGTCGAAGCACACACGGAGATTGGCTAAGAGTCGAAGGGAACATGGATTTATTCGTTATTTCTTATGTTGCTATTACGACGAGAAAAAAACAGCTTAATTAAGGAGCTTTCATTAATCGCACCAATATTTATTCGCCATTACTTTTAATTCGTCGAGCTCCGCATTATTTTTTTTTATTCCACTGAATTCTTCCGTTTAATCATCTTGCCCGAGAATTATTCCAGCGCTTTTATCTGTTTAGTTATTTGTTCAATTCTTTTTATAACACTCCGCAGCATTTATGAATTCATGCGCTATTTATTCACTCAGAGATTTCATAGATTCGCGGTCACTTACTCATCCGTTCGGTGGATTTTTTTTCGACAAAATTCCAATGTGCATGTGAACTGTTTATTTTATAATTTTCATGGTTTTTTCAACCATGGAAACTCTCTTGACAATTTTTGACAAGTTTCGTGGTGAAAAAAAGCGTTGGTACTAAATAAATCCGCTAGATGGCCACGAGTCCAAGATTTCTCGAACACGAAAAAGCGAACCCGAAGGTATAAGAGCTTCTGACCTGGAGATCGCACAATCAGATCAAAAATCATGTTTTCTTCATTATTAATTGCGTTTACCCAATTAATCGTTAATTAGCCCTGACAAATCTTATATAAAAATGAAAAAAGACAAGTTTTACCGCGACGAATGCTTTATCCTTGTCCTTGGATGAGGAAAGTGAGGTTTGGTTAGCCAGGCGAAAAAAGCAACTATTTTAGGTTGGTTGGAAAGGGGTTGTCAACTTATTCGGACGAAATTGCGTCCAAGTACGTATTCATTAAGCGCCTGCTCCCGTCAAGAAGGCAGGCTGCAAAGACGACGTGCGCTTCATGTTCGTGACGAGGCCCGCACTTCTGGTTCAACGAGGGCTTTAAAGATGAGTATCGTTGACATATTTTCCAAGCTCACTCTTCTCCCTTTTACTCTCTCGGCTTTTTAATAGCATCCGGGATTGAACGAAAGCTCGAGGCGAGTTTTAAAGCTTATGAATGGTGTAACAAAATGGCGACAGTTTTTCAAATGACTTTTCGATAGCAGTTGTCAAAAAGATAAGAAAATCGTTGCTGTTCGAGCCTCCGATATCTTCGTTCGACACTTTTTAAGGGGCTTTTTTCCATAAACATCTTTTGGCGGTTTGGTTCCTCTTTTTTTATCACGTCTTCACCTCCCAAGAAGCCGAACACAAGGACCCAACGAGAAACCCTGATCATTAAGCTCGAACCTTCTCCCAAAGTGCTTTTCTGCAGAAGCAGTGCTTTAGATTGAATTTTGGTTTGGTGGAGATCGACGAAAGTTTCGAGTCCCAGTAACGTAATAGTTCTCGAGGATAATCCTTGTAAGAGAAACACTCGCGCAAGTGATGTTAATCCGATCTCGCGGAGGGATCGAGAACAGAACTCGAGGGCAAAATGAACTTCTGATTCTTAAGTCAAACCCTGAATACTCCAACGACCATTTCCCAACTCATTTTCCTTCGTTATAAATTCATTGTTCATTCATTTTTTATCTTTATCCTCTGTCATCAAAGCCAGTTACTTTGATACTAACCGCGAATGAAAAAAGCCCTTTTCCAATGATTTTTAAATGTGGAAAACTCGAAATAATATTCGAGCTTTGCTGCATCTTGAAAAATACCGAAATCCAATGAAATTCTTCACTCGATGCTAAACAGTAATTCAAGGAATTCTTCTTTTGCGTATTTCTTCCGCATGTTTCAGTATTTTTCTGTTTACTCCTCTTCAAAAAAAAAAAAAAAAGAAAATCTAGGCTGTTATGACTTCGAGAAAAATACTCCGAGGAACAGAGTAAAAATAAGGAAACAAAGTCGATTTATTCATCATTGGCAAACATTTGTAACGTCAATGTTAATAATTTATAATAACATGTTAATATTTCACTCGAATTATCATTATTACGATCAATAAAATATTTCAATGTTCGTGGGACATCATCACGAATGAATAAATAATATTCGTATGTGATTCTCTCCAATCAATTCAATTCATAATTAATTAGTTCAGAAGTAATTATAATTGTGTTCAATCGCACATGACGAAAAGTTTAACCTAATTATTTCTAAAACTTACACGAAAATTTAAAATGCATTTTTTCCAGCAGTTGGATGACAATTTTTTATTTTTTCTCAATTCGTTCACATAGATTCGTAATTTTTTCTGATTTCGTTAAATTTCTTCATCAAAGGACAAATATTGAGAGAAATAAAAAAGACGAAATATATTTTTTCCAGCATGACAATTTTTTATTTTTTCTAAATTCGTTCACACAAATTCGTAATTTTTTCCAATTGCGTTCAATTCCTCTATCGAAGGACAAATATTGATAGAAATAAAAAGACGAAAATTTGGATTCACTGACGTAGAACTTTTGGTGTGTAAACACATCGGGTTGGCGGAGTCGATTAATTAGTAGTTCTACGAATTATTTGCTGTGTAATAATAATGTCAATGTTACAAATTTTCACAAACGCGCAAAGGAGGGGCCTAAATTAATGAGAAATTGTTTTGTTTACGAAAATTTCGAGTAGCACGTAAATATATCGAGGCTTTACCGACTGTCAATGAAATTTCAATAATTTTCTCCGCTCCGTACACAAATCAACATCGTTTAGTGATTCGGAAATCCAATTACGGGAATTCAATAATTTTCCATGCCAATTAGCCGAGATAATAATATTTGCCTTTCGATAAATAAAATGAAGGAAAACAAAGAAAAATCGATAGGCACAGTGGCCAAAACATCCGATGAACTTTCTTGACATAAAAAATAAATAAAAATAAATAAAAATGAATAAAAATGAATAAAATAATAATAAAAAGCAGAAAAAAAGACACAAAGTGTGATACATCGACGGGACAGAATCTCTTCCATAACCTGCTCTCCTCCTTGCCAGGATTTTTCTCGTATTCGAATAGATATTTGATAACTGCTGGTAATACGGTTCACGTGATGTTTTTCAACGCCATAAAACCTCGGTTAAGTCACACTCGACTGGTTAACGGGGTAAAGGTTCGCTAAAGCCGAGCTGTATCACGATTGTACAAGCTTTCATCGCGGTCTCGTTCGCTCTCAAACTAAAATAAAATATAGGCAAAAGGAGGAAGTGAGATAAGATCGGAGCCACCCAGAACACGGAGCAAAAGTACAGAGGTCTCTTACCTCCTCGTCTCGCGATACTTTTCGATATACTTTTCAATCGATGACACGAAACTTTTCGCTTCATAGCTTCCGCGTTGAAATATAGGGTGTTCCTCAAATCGAGATTATGCTTCGAAGTTAGCTCACAACATTTCAAATACATCGTCTTTTTTTTATATTTTTATCTCTGATCTTGCGGCATTTACGAAATATTTCATGAAAAAGTTGAATGAATTAGAGAGCGTGGCGAGTCCGCTACTGGATCCCAGATCCGTTGGGATCGAACTTTAATGAAAATAGGGGCTGACACTAATCAACGAGGTTCTTTCGCCATAAACATAATAATTTATACAAAGTAACGGCAAAATATCATTAAATACAATTACTCCAAGATCATTTTTTCAAATTTTGGGTCAATCTTCTTGAGCGTCGTATTATAATGTGTCAAAACATTTGAGAAGGTTCCACCGTCTGGCGATCGAGACATTCAGTATTTAAAAGCGCAACTTTAACACCGGGTCTTATGGGAAGTGACGAAAAAAGACGATATTTAACAACTAACTCGATTTCTAAACGGTCAAACTTCCTCAAATTTGACCCACAGTTGAGTGTGATTGTTGAGAAGATTCGTACGAATTTTGAACAATTAAACTTGGAATTTATCGAATGCATGAAAAACGATCGAACCTCTTTAATGAATAACTCGTAAACGACTGGTCGCCAAAAAAAAAACGACTAAGAACTCTTACGTGGCCCACCTGTTCCGTAGATCGAAAGCACGGATTTTAGAGCTTCCGGTACATCTAGGTACGTGCGTACTACAAAGATTCGAAAAAAAAAAAAAAAAAAAATGAGTTGAAGGTAAGCTTCGGAAGTTTGGTAGTGGATTCAGCCCCTGAAACTCGTTTGGACTACTTTGCAGGCTAAGAATTCTCCAAATCCAATTGTTACTTTGCTAAGAGCATTGAAAACTTGGATAAAACTTGAGGTCACGAAGAAATATCGGTTTCGGAAGTGCTTATCAAAAAGATATTGGTAATATTTCAATTCGATATAAATTACATTGGAAAAATGACATTCTATAGAATTGTTTCAATTCGATGAAAAAAGTTATACGGAGACAAAAAAATCAGTTGGGGCATCTCCGCGGCCGCCATTTTGAAATTTATTATGAAAAATGCTGCAAAGTTTCTCCTTAAAATTCTCGATTTATTATCGAGTGTGACGCATAAAGAGATTTTTCATTTTTTTTTTCATTTCTTTTTTTTTTTTTTTCTTTCAACCCCGAAGTGAAAAGATGTTCATTGGACGTGGAAATGTTCACGATAAAAAGTCCTATATCCTGCGGATTGTCGTAATATACAGGAGACGCACACCAATGCTCTTTATGCTGTAGCCGGATATGACCAGCGAGGTGTATGGCTTCGAAACGCCCGAGAATACAATTTTACAAGGTACCAACGTTGGTGTATATATTTTTTTTACCCCATAAATATACAGAGGATGGTCAACGTAAAGTCTCCGCCTCTTTCTGCTTAACAATAAATTATTGAAATTATTAAATCAATATTTTTAATAAAAATATATTCATTTTTCTTCCAACGACAAACTACACGACAGTCTATTTTCTTCTTAAAGATTTAAAAAACCCTTTTTCGAATAATTAGAAGCTAATAATAATGAAATAATAAAATGATGAATAAATAATAAGTAATAAAATAATAAAATAATCAGATAAGAATAAAATATAATAAAATAATGATAATAATCAAATATTCAAATAATCAATAGGCAAAAAAATTGTTTGCCCTTTGATTGCACTCTCAACTTTAATAAATTTGAGCAAACTTGTCCAGTAGTCTCAAAAAAATGGAATACAAGATGAAAAATAATATTTGGAACATCATTTTTTTGCCAGAACGTGGCAAATCCCTTCGGAAAGGTTGAGAGAAAAAAAAAACTACAATGTAACGTTCTATTTGGCGTTAAAGGTCCCTTGTACACAGGACGATTCTTTATATCCTCGTACCTATATCACGAGATAACATGACTACCATGTCTCGCATAACCTACGATATAAATATCTATATATATATATATATATATATATCGATGTTTATACACTAAAAATCCTAAAAATGTATGTATGTAAAAAAAAGGGAATCTGCGTGCAGAGCATTTATATTTAGCGAATAAGGACTTGTTTTTACTAAAAATAGTAAATGAAATAAAAATAATTAAAAAAAAAAAAAAAAATAGCATGTCAAAAATGTGTAAAAATGGTATTCACTAAAAAATATTATATCTGCGTACAGAGCGTTTCTTTTTAGGCTCTGCCAACGAAGCTATCGGATAATAGACTTTCCGGTCTTTCCATCATGAATTTTAATTTCCAGGAAAAAGCTGCTGATCTTTGATCCGTTGATGCCGTTGATCTTTGATCAACATCTCAATTATTATTATTATTATTATATCAGTACTAATATTATCTGCGAAATATCTTTTCGATCCTTCAGTTCGTTGGGCTAAATGAAAAAAAGCAGAAAAGTCCTATCCTTTGGACGACGTAGCTTTTCCTACGTAGCTTTTCGACTCAAATAAATTCGCCTGCCCCTCAGTTATTGTTGTATGTGGACACGTATACATATTTCTTTAGTAATATACATTATTTATGTATTTGTTATATCTATATATTGAAATATATGTGATATTGTATACACATGTGACCTCCATTTTTATTTTTTATATTTTTTTTTCCACTAGTAGCAATGTCCGAAAAGTTGCATGTAGTATAAGCCAGTGAAGCAAAAAACGTAGTGCACTAGCTCGACCCCTTCCGAAATGACAAAAAGGATCAATCAATTACTTTCTGGATCGTTAGCCGGGGGCTAACAAGTACAAATGATCGGGGCTAGAATGTTTTTTTTTCACTACCAACACCTCGAGCTTGAAGTGTGCAGTGATTGGCTCTCCCAGCACTTTATTGGTCCAGGGCTTCGTATCACTATCACGGAGTGTCCACCATCGCTGAGTAAAACTCTTTACAATGATGTACTGTAGTGGAAAACACGATAGGGGCGCCTTTGCTATTCCAACATAAACCTTTTTGCTAATCATCAATATTCCTCACTATTATCATAGTTTTGTTAACTATTGATCAGTAACGTTCGATATTATTTGGTGAATTTAATGATTATTCGCGGCAATCATTCAATTATTAAATAGTCAACAATACTGTGTGATTGATGCATGTTGAATTATTTGGAGAGTAGATCAAATGCTTATTTTCATTCAATAACTTCGTCGATTTGCGGAACAATCAATTGATTAATAAAAAAATTTCAATATTTCATATTTTTATCGACATTTTTGGAAAAGTAAGACAAATATTTCGACAATACATTTCTGTCGTTTCGTAATTAACAATCTTTGGAAAAATCCATTTTTTTTATCACAAAATGAATGTTTTTGACACTATGTTCAATTTTTTTATGATTTCGCTTCCCAAACCATTTGGAACCTGCCCCAAACATTATTCAATACTTCGAAAAGCAATTGACACATTTTCAGTCGATTTTATCTGTTACTTCGATACGAAATTTATTTATCGGAGCTACGATGTCAAAATATTTGAAATATTAATATTAATTGATTAATAACTTCTAAATCATCCTTCCAAATGTCCCCAAATTTTGCGAGTAATTTTTCATCCGTAATTCGTTGCTTTTAAAGATTTATTAGAATCTCGTTGTTTTTCAGAACCGAAGAGATTTTTTTTTAAATATTAAATAATATTATCGTTCAATATCATTTAATATCGATTTCTTAATATTAAATAATTAATAATAATTAATAAATATGCTACAGAATGCGTAAAAAATTTTGCAAACATTTTTATCTACCGAGTTTTTCGTTTCGGTAAAAAGTGTAGTTTCACGTTTGTATAAAGGACCTGTCAACGACTAGACCGTCGCAAAAACTTGAGCCAGTCAACGGGTTTTCAATCCTCTCTGCAGAATACTTTTTTATAAATGTATAAATATATATATATTTTTTTTTATTTTTTTTTTTCATGCAATTGCCACTGCGATGGCTTAAATTCACATCAATTTTGAAGGACGGTTACAGCAGACTGACTGGTGAAAATGCGTAACGGCGTGAGCCTAGACTGAAGAGAATCGAATAACACGTGGGAGTATGTTTTTTTTTTCTTTTTTTTTTTTTTTTTTTTTACTATTTCGTTCGATATGTTCGACAGAAATAGGCTGAGTGTGTTTGGATATTTTGTTGTTGTTGTTGTTTTCCCTTGGCATCCTCGCATTCACGACCAGCCACAATGACAAACAGAGGTCATCGCGTTTGAGGATCCTACAGTAACGTTTTGTCAACGTCAACCATAAATACAAAATACAAAAGAACACTCGAGTTTGTTATTCTCATGAGTATATACTTCAAGTCGATTCATCTCTTTCCGGCCTCCAATATTACGACACGAGGATTTTCCTCCATTTAAATAACAACGACGAGAACCACTCGTCAAGGTCATTCACTCGAAACTGACGCCATCCTCCATCCTACAGTGGCACTTGGTCAATAATAACACCAGCGAACACTTGTTTGTTCATCTCTATTCACTCTCTTTCATTCTTCGATTCTCTTTGTTCTGCCATTTTGTTGACCACCACGGAACCAAATGCGGCAGGAAAATATTCAACGGTCAGTTAACAAGAAATTTCACTGCATAATTAACATCGGAGGAATATTTTTTCAACTTAAAAAGTTAATCGCCTTTAACGAGGCTGTGGGGTCCTGCAAATCCTTTAAATGTTTCCAAACTCCGCCATTTTGGTAGCCATAAGCTTCCACTTATGTTGTAAAACAACTGGAGCATTTTATTTGTCATTTTGCTCATCCGAAGAGTATTAAATGTCAGTTAACAAGAAATTTGACTGCACAATTAACATCGAAGGAATATTTTTTTAACTTAAAAAGTAAATGGCCTTTAACAAGGCTGTAGGGTCCTGCAAATCCTTTAAATGTTTCCAAACTCCGCCATTTTGGTAGCCATAAGCTTCCACTTATGTTGTAAAACAACTGAAGCATCTTATTTGTCATTTAGTTTATCCGGAGAGTATTAAATGTCAGTTAACAAGAAATTTGACTGCATAATTAACATCGGAGGAATATTTTTTCAACTTAAAAAGTTAATCGCCTTTAACAAGGCTGTGGGGTCCTTCAAATCCTTTGAATGTTTCCAAACTCCGCCATTTTGGTAGCCATAAGTTTCTACTTATGTTGTAAAACAACTGGAGCATCTTATTTGTCATTAAGTCTATCCGGAGAGTATTAAATGTGAGTAAAGTATAAATTAAAGTGCATAATTAAGATCGGAGGAATATGAGGCTTAAAGTAAAGCGGGATGGGGTTGGTGGACGTGAAATAGGTTAATGCACTTCGGTCCTGTAATTGAGTGAGTAAGGAAGGGTTGACAAATGAGATGAGTAGGTAAGGGTGGAAGGGGTTACGAGGGCACTCAATGCGGTCGAGTAATCGTCCCTGTGTTTGGTAATTCTCTTCGTGGCTGCTGGCACGATCAGTGGTTGAGGGAGGCAATAGTTTCGTGAATACATCCCTCGGGCAAGCGTTCGTTCTCTTTTGAATAAACAATTGTCCGGTATATTTAATCACGTGACCACGTCCACCTGCGTTTCTCGCTCTACCGTAATGACAACCTGGGCGCCGATGTCTCTCCTTATTATTCAATAAACATTGTTTGCCCTACATATTCATTATGGTCTTTTTAACAATAAACAATTCGTTGTTTAACCATGAAAAAGCATGTTAAATAAATTTTATATTTATTCAATAAATAACTCAAGTAATTAAACCACTTGACGCACTTTTTTTAAACAAATGTTTATCGGTACATTGCTTTTTTTTATTTTTTTTTTCCACCCCTTGATCCAGTTTTCGCCTCGTGACGATTCTTGACAAAAGGAGACAGTAACCGAGGGTAGTTTTTCGACGACACGTGTCTTTTTCCACAGCAAATATTCATAGCACCGTGCAAGATAGAAGTTTAGCTATGGATCTTTTATGGACGAGACACTGTGTGATTTTCTTAGACTACCTACGACAACAGGGGTGCGAACGTAGGAAGATCAATACACCATCGAATACTTTCATGATAAAAATTCTAACGAAAAAACCCTTCAGGTGCTTTTTTTTGCTTTTTTCTTTTTGTTTTGCAAGCGATTCCTGATGAGTCATTCATTCGGCAAGGAAGTTCGATGACACGTGGGCGAAATTAATAGAATTCTGTAATTACTGGTCAAGCTGCTTAAGCGGGGAAACCACGTTAGGAAACTTATTTTCGGTGATACTTTAAGATTTTTTTTTTTTCGTGGGTAAAATTAATTAGAATTCAGTGAAATTTAACAGACTTCAGGGCATACCTCTCGGTCATTTTTAGTTGAAAATATGCAAAAAAAATTCATTACAGTTCATCGAAAGTTGATTAAAATGATGTCAGAACTTTATTGAATTCTAATTAATTGTACCCATGAAAAAAAAATCTCAAAGTATCAGCGAAAATTTACATTAATTAGCCGAAATAATAGAAATTTCCATATTTTTAACGACTCGAAATTTCGATTGCATGGAATAATATGATTTTATAGAAAAAATCTGGGCCACCCTGTACATATTTGGTCGTTTATTTAAAGGAATTAGTTGTTGGATCAAGATGAACGAGGGAAAGTAAGTGGCGGGGAGAGAGTGGACGTAGTGAAAGATGCAGGGGCAAAAAGCTCCTAAAAGCGTGCAAGACTCGGAGCGCGCCTCGCGAAAGAGTCGTTTCGACCCCCGACAACGTGTCTCTCCCGACTTTTTCATCCCCTATCTTTTTCCCTCCTTTTTTTCCCACCGAACCTCGACAACCCGAGTAAAAAACTCTGGTCACATTCTCCACGATGTGTTGATTCTCGAGATAATAGTCGTTGTTGTTTTTTTCCTCCTTTTTTTTCAAGCCCATACACCCCCATTTATCCAACCCCTCGAGTTTTCACTAATGTTAGACAAATGGACATCGAATTGGATGATTCTTCTGGCATTGGGATCACATTGACGATCCTTCCTTAATACTTACCTGTTGAAGAATAGTCCGACCCTTCCCCTCCTCAAACACTTCATTTTATTCGATGCAATTTAATTTACTATATAATTAAAATTTAAAAAAAATCGAAATTTAAGTCAATTCTAATTAAAAATTGATAATATTATTATAAGAAATAAATAATTTATAATTGAATCAATCAATTGAATTATTAAATTGAATTAATAAATTAAATTAATAGATTAAATCAATGAATTAAATTAATAAATTAAATTAATGAATTAAATTAATAAATTAAATTAATGAATCAAAGTAATAAATTAAATTAATAAGCTAATAATTTGAAAAAAAATGCTCTTTCAAAATTCGTCTAAACAAATTCGATCTTTCGAGAGTAACGATAAAATGAATGTCGAGCAATTGAATGAAAAATGAAAAAAATAAAAATGCAGGAAACCAATAAAGAATCATCTGTCAAAAAAGAAAAGTGTATAAAAAGTCATAATAAATGATAAATTAAGTTAAAAAGTGAAAAACATGAGAAAAATGAATCAAGATTAAAATGTAATAGCCTGGTGGAAATAGTACAGAAAAAAAAGATAACCTGGAGTTAGAATTTGTGCCTGTGGCAATGCCTGGAAAGTTAAACAGGGGAAACTGAAGTTTTTCGATGTAATAAAGAAAGTAAAAAAATCTCTACACACAATTCACCTTTATTTTCTGGTAAAAGCATCCACGAACACGAGCTACAGCCGAAAATCTTTTTGGACCACTTCGAGAGAATAAAGCTCGTACATTGAGACATATATACTTGGAGGGAGGGAGGGTGGGGGGAAAAAGGGGGTCTCAAAGGGCTTCGGAAGTGTGTAAATTCTCGCATTAACCATTTCGAACCTTTGGGGACATATTACTCGAACTTTACGATTTAACTTATCCCATAGAAGGGGCCTCCTAAGTTTTTAGATTATTCTCGATCAAAAAATCACTCCGTGAAGCCAAAATACCATTTTATCGGGAATTACAAACATTTTGGCAAGTAAAATGCAACGTGCCAATGTTTTCTTCAAATTGTTGGTCGAAAAAAATGTAACTGTTATGTTTTTAAAGTATTATTTCAAAAGGAGACGTCAAAGTGGAAAAATTACTGTAAAAATAACAAAAATCGATTTGACAAGCTTATTAATAAGTTGAATTATAATGCCGATTAGCCAATTATTGAAATGAAGATAACGGGGACGGTCGTCGATCAGCATAATTTCCGAGATTGGCCTCAACCAAGGGAAACGAAACTTGAATATTTCAACGAATTACGAGTGGACCCAGTGGCATTGTTAAGCCGCGCAAATGTGGTCATCCATGTTCGATATGTTCACCATTTTCGCGATGGAAAGTGATCGTCCATGTCGATCCATTAGCGAACGTGACCATTTAATGCAAATAAAAACGAGGCATGAAATGGATTTCAGAGAAAATCAATTCTATGGTAATTTATATATTTTCTAAGCAATTTTAATGCACCATCGTTTGTTGTATTTCTCGAGAGATTCTCTACGAATTCGATCGATAGATTTTCGAATTTTTCATTCATTCGTCAGTGGAACTGCAAATTTATTTTTTTTAATATTTTTCAGGGACGATAAAACCCCTTGGAATGCAAAATCCAACTAAAATCCGTTTAAAGAGTGCTTTAAACTTGGCGTTAAAGTGTTGTGAAAATTAATCACCCATTTGACGAGTATGAAGCAGTGAATTTACGTTGAAAGGCATTTTCAAATGATTTTTCAACTTTATTATGTTTATTACAATTATTTACTCGAACAATTATTGTTTTTTTGCAATTTGTGTCTCAATTTCATTTTTCACGAGTATTCCATACGAAATAAGAGCTTAGTTTCGAAAAAGAGATAAATTTTGACTAAATTTATAAAAATGTACAAATATCTCATACCATTTGTGCGTTGTTGTTATTTCTTCTATTGTTTCTTTCAGTTGAAAAATTCTCTGCATCGTAAATATGAGGTTGTCTGATCACTGAAGAATTTTCTCCTTAAACGTGACTTTTATAACGTTTCTGATGACGTTATCTCGTTTGAGCTTCTGACATTTTTCTTGTTGCTTGTCTTTCTTTTTTTTTTTTTTTTCTTTCTTTCTCGTGTTATACTTTCGTCACTGTTTCCCTCGAGCTCTGGAAACGGAAGAAGAAAAAACGTTGGCAGAGAAAAAATATTTATCTCGTATGCTAGAAAAGACTGAGCTTCAAATGTTGGCAATAAAAATAGCAAAAAGGAAATAAATTTTGTTGTGTATTAATAAAATTTATTGAATATTTGTAAAGGCAACATATTTATTGGGCAAAAAAAAAATCAAGAATTATTCATACTTTGTTTTTGTAAACAATTGAACCAAAAATCAATTTATTTACTTCAAAATACATGTTTTAAAAGTATTCATAATTTTTATAATATTATATTTAATAATATAATAATATAATAATATAATAACATAATAATATACTAATATAATAAAATAATAATATAATAATATAACAATATAATAATATAACAATATAATAATATAACAATATAATAATATAATGATATAATAATATAATAATAAAATAATATAATATTTATAAAGAAGTATTTATAATTAAATTTTGCTAAAAACTTGAATTGTGCTATCGAACGAATATTGTATATGTTTTTTTACAAAAAAATTGGTCAAACATACTGCGGATGAAGGATGGACATGCTAAAGAAGCCAAAGTTATTTTTCATTTGGAGAAACTTGGTATTTCTTCGCAGCCATTTTTCCTGTGAAACGTTTAAACTTTGGAGATTAATGATAGCTCAAGTAGGAGGGATGGGCGGGAGGGGGGTTTTAGAGGGTGGAATACATGGTGATCGGGGGGAGGGAAGAGACTTGAAGATGAGAAACAAAGAGAAGGTGCAATATCGGTAGAAAGGAAAGTAAGAAAAGGAAGAGAGGAGAGAAGAAATAGTGGAGGATGAGGAATAAGAAAAAAAAACAAGATGGCGTCTTGAGACGTGGATCCAATATGAGGGCACAATAGCGCAAACGCCCTCACAAATCCTCCCCCACGAAAAAAAAAAGGGAAAAATAAAATAAAAATGACGAGAGATGGATAAACAGGAAAAAGATACGAACGGATCCTGAGGGAAAACGACGGTTGGACGAAAAGTGAGAGAAAACTCACACAGAGTACATAACTAAGGGAGGAAATATAGAGACCTGGAAAAATGAGAATAAAATAGGGTAAACCTGCCAATCGAATACTTTTTATTATTACCATTTTTTTTCTCTGACACTTCGATAAAAAAAAAAATGTAACGCTAAAACTTTATTATTATAAATACAAGATTAACGACACGAATAATATAAATTTCGACATCAACAAGAATTTAGTCGATTAATTACATTTCTTTATCAAGAAAAATCAATGGAAAGCTTGTTCGAGACTTCGTACAACGGTGTTCGAACTCGAGGAAGAAAATCACTGAAAGAAAACGAATTAAAAACCCAAGAAAAAGATCAGACCCTTGGATTAAAAAAAAAAAAAAAATCAATCCAAATGAAGCGGATGGCAAACTGAAAAGAAATCCATCAAAATGGCGAATGAATACTGTCCAAGCCCTTGGGTTCTCTTTCTATGGAAAACAACCAGAATAATCGAAAGTTACTAATGAAAACCCTGCAAGTGCTTTATACTCGGGGAGACAGTGCTCCGCGGACGCGAGAGTTTTTCATCGACGCCATCTAGCGGAATTTCGAGGAAGCTGTAAGTCCTTTGATGGCAAAAATAGTGAAAAAAATGTCTCAAAATCATTATGGACCACGAAATCAGTTGTGAACGAAGCTGATTTACTACAAAATTACAATTAAACGGTTTTTCTGAAAGATTAAACCAAAAATAAACAAATTATCATACAGTGGCGACGACGAAAAATGTACTTCTCCTTAAAAAAAAAAGTCACCGAAGCATTTGGTCGCTGAACGTCGCGTCGTAGTTGTTGTGACTGGAATGTAACAATCGGCAGTATTATTGGGTCGAGAAGGTGTTTTTTTTATCTTTATTTCTGGAAGCAGATGGCCAGGAAGTAGGCAGAGAAGTAAAGAGGAGAAGAGGGCGGACGGTGACGATCACGAAAGTATTTAAGTATATCCCGAGAGTCTATCCAACCTCGATCGTCTTCTGATTGCTGTTGTTCCTCAAGTGGGTCTCTTGCCTTGAGAAAATTGAAGAAATTCCATGGCATCGACCATCGCCACCGTCGCCCAGGCAAAAGCGTTGAAAACTTTTAAGAGCTAATGGACGAAGTGTTCGAAATGGGATTAAAAAAGAAAAAAAAAAAAGTTAAAACATTAGTTCGATGACCTCTGTGGAGAAAAGTCGTGATAGTTTTGTGTGTTGTTTTCCTTGCTGCTGTCCAAGCTCGACAAGACGGTGAAAGGAATTGAAAAGAAAGCATCGCGAAAAACGTGGAAAGAAATTCGTCTTCCGCGGTCTGCCATATTTGTTTGTTTTTTTTTTTTTTAACTCGCGAAAAGACCTTCGAGTTCGTTCTTTTTTCACTCTCGGTTTGTTGTCTCGTTTAATTAATGAATTCTATCGTCCTCGAGTTTTTGTATAAATATATTTTATTAATAATAATAATAATAATAATAATTCTAAGAGACCAAGAAATCTGGATGCTGGGAAATTTTATAAATTAGCTTTTAATCGAACGAAACCTTTTTTTTTTTTTCCAATCACATATAAATCCAGGTAATTTGTAACATGAAACGATTATTGAATGAAAACACGTCGTCGCGTTGGTCGATCTGGCAGGTGGATTTTCATGATTAGTGAAAAAAGTTGTTAACCCCAATGAGCAATAGGCCATCATTGCTCTCAACATCCAAAAGCTCTCCATCAACTCTGACCCTTTGCCTCCATTGATCCTTTTTCAATTCATGAATCCCTAATTAATCCTTTCATTCCTAATGACGTAAAAAAAATGTAGGAGCTGCGCGATGAGGGCGAACTAAAAAGGGCGTTTCTTTCCAGCGGCGGGTTATCAATATCATTACGACGAGGTGTGATTTCATGAGGGCTTTTATGATTTCTTTTTTTTCTACGTGAATAAATTCTCAATATATTTACAAATAAAAATAATTTAAAAAATTAACAAAAAACTCGCAAAAAAGTGTAGCAACTTTCTTGCTCTTCATTTCCTTTCTTTCAACATTTTTTTTTGTTTATCTCGCTTTGCAAAAAAGTTATTTCTTATCAGCTCATTAACAGCGATGAATGAGCACAACGTGAATACTTCGGAGAAATATCATTAAGCGGTCTTGAGATTTCTTTGCCATTTGTTTTTATTTATTTTACTTTGGGGGAAGAAAATAAAATGTTCATGAAATGTTCATGGAAACGTTCCTCGTTTTTTTCTTTTTTAAATAAATTCACAACACGATGCTGAAAATTTCGTTGGACATCCGCGACGAAAATATTGCTTTTTACAATTATTTCAAATCATATTTGTTTCTCTTCAGTCTTTTTCCCTGACATTACGCTCGCGATACGTTCTCGCATTTCATACATGGATGGACAATTCCATTTTACAAGTACGGAGCAGCGAAGCAAAAAAAAAATTGTTTGGAAAAAAAGAAAGAAAAAACAAAAAAAGCGGCAGCTTGTTCAGATTAAGCCACACAAATGGTTCGAGTGCTTGAGATGTTTTTGACCACGCAACTCGTCCCTCGCAGTTGCAATCGTTGCAACGAATGCCACAAAAAACTGAGGAATTTATTTGATTTGTTTTTTTTTTTTGTTTTTTTTTTTTCTATGTATTCCCAAAACTATGTTTAAATACGATCGTAAATTTTTTTCAAATATTTCGTATCGAATGTTTTGTTGAAAAAAAGAAATGTTGAAGTATCGATTGAAAAAGTACGATGAATTATAGAAAGAAATTGAAAAATTTCATTAACCAACAATTGGCCTCAATTTAATCAACGTTTTTCGAAGAAAAACTAGAAAAAAATTTGATTAAAAAGTGGCTTGAATGGGAAACTCGAATTTGCAAACGAAAAAACGATGCGTTCGATAATATCCTTTTCATTACTATATTGAACAGTGTCGATCGTGACCCTGCACCGCGTGATGGGAAAATGTCGCTCCGGGCCAATAAAATATGATTAAAAATAACATTCATTCTTCAATTTTATTTTTAACGAAAAACTCGCCAAATTTATTCCAGCGTACTTTTCGTCACTAAAAGTATCGATCGCGAGGCACCACCAGCACCAGCAGCACCTTGGGATATGAAAATTTCGTTCCAAACGCATATCGCGAACATCGGGGGTCGATTGGGGTGAGGGAGAAAGAGGAGGAGGAGGAGGAGGAGGGATAAAACATGGAATAAGAAGGGAGTTAAGTCGGAAAGCTTGCCCCCGAGATCGTTTCTCATGTGTGTCGAAAAAAAAGAAAAGAAAAGAAAGAAAAAAATTGAAAAGTAAAGAGCCACGAAAACTGCATTACTGGAATATTTACCCGGTGGTCGTTGGTAAATTCTCTCGCGAAATTCATATATTCGGTATGAGAAAGAGAGAGAAACGGATGAGGATGAATGAGAAAGAGAGAAAGAGAGAGAAAGCGAGAGAGAGAGAGAGAGAGAGAGAGAGAGAGAGAGAGTTGGGAAAGCTCTCCCGACGATTCTAGGGTTGGTTCACCGAATAAAATCCCACGAGAATCGACCCTACCACCTCAGTCGTGAAGTTTTCAACCCCACGTTGTCCCAACATCCCCATCTGGGACGCTATAATTTTACGGAAAATGTCATTAATTAGTGATTATTGTTAATCGGACCACAAATAACAGTTCGATTGAAAAATCCTTAATTGCTGTAATCCAAGAGTTGGGCAAAACAATCTTAAATAAGATTATCATTTTTTATGATTTTTCTCTTTCGATTGGTCATCATAAAAAAGCTACATTTACTTTTTTAAAGAGTCCTAAAGAAAAAAAATGTTGGCAATTTTTTTAATTATGCAGCAACTACAAATTAACCTGGATGACCTTGAATTTGGAGTATGTTGTTCTTTAGTTAATTAACAACAACTTTTCTTCATTAACTTATGCCCGCCAACTATTTTTTGTGTGAGGAAAACTGAAAAACAATTTTTCGTTACGAATGTCACGATGGAACTACCTTAAAGTTCAAGCAGACAAGGTTTGTATTTTATACCGCGATCTGTCGTTAATCTTTGACGGTTTTCATTATTTTATTCAACGAAAAATATATTAGTTTTTGTTTTTGAATTGTTATTATTGTTTTTTTTCTCCTTGCTGCTCGAATAAATCTTCGTGAGTGGCGATAAAGCGGGCGAGAAGCATAAAAAAATCCAATCATTTCTTTCATTCATTTGAACAACTTGAAAAATCAATAAAAGTCTCGAAATATTCGTTCAACGACACGTGCCTTTTATCGCACGAATAAATATCAATATGTATGGGATGTTAGTTCCGAGCTTTAGGTTTGATGGATCAAAGTCAACCTCGAAACGGGGACGTCTCTCGTGAATTTTTATAGAGGTGTGCAAACACGTGATACCCCGAATATATATATGTATACATATATATATACATGATTTTCGATGTAGAAATCAGATCACGAGTTTCATTTTTCTATGGACGACCTCGTGACGTTTTTTTTTTTTCGTTTATTGCTCTTTATTATTATTCGAAGAAAAAAAACGGTTCCAAATTGTTATAACGAGGTACAAACAAACAATGTTGTTGTTTCAGTAACGAGGACACAAAATTTGTCAATTTCTTCGAGTGTCCGTCTTAAGATGTCCAGAAAAAAGACCTAATTTTGTCAGCATTTTTCGTGAAGTGACTGAGAGTTTAAGGAGGATCGATCGTTTCTCATGCGTTCGATTAATTCCAAGTTTAATTGTTCAAAATTCGTAGGAATCTTCTTAACAATCGTACTCAACTGTGGGTCAAATTTGAGGAAGTTTGACCGTTTAGAAATCGAGTTAGTTGTTAAATGTCGTCTTTTTTCGTCACTTCCCATAAGAGCCGGTGTTAAAGTTGCGATTTTAAATACTGAATGTCTCGATTACCAGACGGTGAAACCTTTTCAAATGTTTTAACACATTATAATACGACGCTCAAGAAGATTGGCGCAATATTTCAAAAAATCATCTTGAAATAATTGTATTTTATCATTTTGCCATTACTTTTTATTTACCATTATGATTATGGCGATAAAACCTCGTTGAATGACTGATGACAAGAAACATTTTGGCATTGAAAGAAACTCCTCCGTTCCCAAATTCACGAGGGACGTTGAAAAAAAGAAAAATTCTGTTGCCACGTTGCGGCAAAACGCCATGGTTTTTCTTTCGTCAACTCATTAAAAATTGAAACGATCTCGTCGAGTCCCTGAAAAAGGTGGTTCGCGACTATTCTCAGTTTACGAAGAACGATTATAAAAAAAAACAACAAAAAAACCCACGAAAAGACGGCTTGGAAAATTGTTGTTTTCTTTGCCGTCGATCTAAATTCGAAACCGCGTATTTTCGATGTTTATTTTTGTTTCCCAAAAAAAATATAAAAAAAAAAAAAAAAACGGTAAAAACCCTGATTCTCACTGGCAGCAAAGCTCGTACCACGAGATTTCACGGGAAGAAGAGAGTCACGAGTGTTGTGTATGGAATACGAGACGAAAGAAAAGAAGGTCGAGGAATGAGAAAGCCGCGAGGAGGTAACAAAACCTAAAGCAACGGAGTGAGATTCTTCACCAGGATTTTCAACGTTTTCTATCTGTGTATTACGTCCATCAAGGTGCTCAAGCACATACGGTTTTTGGTTTTGAATTTTCGCTCTGACGTGAAACTCACTTTTCTCGGGATCTGCATCATTTCAAAGCTCAATGAGAATTTATATACAAATGTGTGGATAAACATATGTTGTGAAAAATATTTGTATGTGCAGAGGAAAAGTCAACCGAGCCTTTTGCCATTTTATATTTTTGTCCCCTTTTTTTTTTGCCTCATCTTTTCCACGAATGTTCAATTTTTTTCCTTTTTATTTTATAATAACGACTGGTTCACTTTTTCCTCTGAATAAAAGTTGAAATAAAAAAAAAAAATGATAATAATATATTCCGATAATTTAAACAAATATTGAAACAATGGAATGAAAAAGAAAAGATAGAAATGTTGTTGAAATAAATCATAAATGTATAAATACGTTCGTTCAACAGATTAATAATCGATTATCGATTAATTCATCCCACTCACTTGACACGTTCGCGTTTTTCCTTCTTTTACCTCGTCGTCGATTATCGGAGAGATACTACCTCGTTTTTTATGTGCTCGTGAAAACTAAATGGGCATTAAGATGGCCTGTGACAGCTATTATTTAAAATGTCCTCATTCGCACTCCTGCACTAACCTTAACATTGGAACTTGATGAGAAAAAAATAATTGACAATGTTCAAATGATTTTAAGTTATTCCTTTCACGAATTCAGGTACTCTACAATTGACTGGTTTTTATTTACAATAAAGTAAAAGTGCATCCAATCACTTTGCAAATATTTCGAGCCACGTTATCGAACATTCAACGAAGAATTTTTACTTTCAAAAACGTCAAATTTATACGGGAGCTTATGGAGATTTCGTGGTTATCACATTTCTATTCAATTATTTATAGACTTAATATCTCTAAATTTCTGATACAAACTGCCTCACTCGTAGAAAAAATTATAAGGAGTCCGTAAAGACGATAAAAATAGGGGGTAATCGGATGTTCAACGGAAATATTAACAATTAGAGTTGAAAAAATGTCACGAGGATCATGTTCGGCAACAAAAATTGGCAAATTGGCTGCGTTCGATGCGTAACAGCTGACTGATGAATATTTATACATAAATACAAAGTACTGTCCTTGACACTCGTAATTTTCAATATCGAACAAAAGACGAGTGTCTTTCTCATGCGCCCACAAAATACGGCGCTCCGCGAAAGGATTTCCTTAATCGTTCATTAAAAATAGCATAATTTTACTACAATCAAATTATTAAATAATGTAATTCTGAAAAAGATCATTAATCGCTTTGAAATAATCGTTTCGTTATTATTTCAAGTCACGCGAATAATCAAACTTTAACGATGTCGTAATATATTTCTTCGATGGTTTAAGTTTATTAAAAACATTTGAGTGTAACAATTCAAAACGTGACATCGAGTCGAAGTTCCGAGGTATAAAAAGTGTTGCAATGATTATGTTGCACTATTGGTGAGAGCCTAGGGGCACGTGACGGTTAAGGAAGAGAGAGAGAGAGAAAAAAAAAGAAACAAGGAAAGTTAGCGCCCTTATAAGTTGCGAGGTACGACTGTTCGTAAAGTTTACATGGCCGTCTGGTAATCTCGTTATTTTACTTTCTTACGTAGCTTTATTTTATTTTTATATGTATATATTTTTTTTGTCCATTTTTTCGCGTCTTTTCAGGCCTGGAACTCATTTTCTCTCTTATTCCACCCCTTCCGGCAAAATCTCGGGCGAGTACTTTCCCGACACTCTTTTAAGTGTGAAGTAACAAACGTTGGCTGGATACAAAAGAACAAGTTCTTCCGGGGACCAGCAGGAGGGAGCAAAAGAGAGAGAGAGAGAAAGAGAGAGAGAGAGAAAGACCGAGGAAAAGGGGTAACTTGAAACGAGGGTGAAAAAAAGAGAGAGAGAGAGGGAGAGAAGGAAAGTAGCATTACTCTCAACCCGTCAGACTCAGTCCGAGGGAAAAGTTGAGCTCGCACCAGGGGTAACAGGTTGGAGAGTAGGATGGGAGAATAAGAAGAGAAGGAATAGAATCCCCCGTGTTTCAGGGGGAGGATAACAGGTTGGAGGGAGTGGAGTTTGCGGAGGTAACGACGCGTGGCAGCTCCAGGGCGACATTATATCGTCCTCCGCCTCGGCGTCCTGAGGAAAAAGGAAGGAAAAAAAAAACAAAAACAAGAGAAAGTACCAAAAAAACAGGGAGAAAGAAAAAAACAAAAGAAAAAAACGACTGATTCTTGTGGTGAGAAAACAGGCGGCGTCTGTGTATGAGCATCCCATCGACCTCTTGTGCCGTCGAACCTGCCACATCGATATCCAACCCTCCACCCTTTCTCGCCCCAACGTTTAAATGTTTTATCGGTCCTGTGGTTTGAATATTTCATGAAATATTGCGTCTCCGGGAGACTCCTATCATTCTTATTTCCCCCTGCGAGCTCCGTCTAAGGTCATCACGGGACTAGGTATAATTCAAGGTCATTTCAGGAGTAAACACCACATTTCATTGCGTGTTTGACCTGCTCGAGGTCAAACCTGAATCCACATCAAAGCTGACATTCGACTCTTCAATGTTCAGCATTCGAGCCAATTTGAGGTGTAGTTTGAAGTTGACTCAAGAGCACCTGAGGTCAAGCTTCGGTTGAACTTGAGACTTCCCCAAAGGTCAAAAGAAGGTCGTCAGGGGCATAATATAAGAAAAGAGCTGCGTTGCAGCCAATTCAATCAGTTTCTTCAACTTTTCGATCGTGCTTAAAACTCTTAATGTCGAAAGAGAGTGAAAAGAGATGAAGACTCCTTCACCAGGTCGCTGCTTCCCGTCGATCGTCGCTTCCAGGACGTCAGGGTGTTATTGTCCAGGACCCAGCCAGCGAATTTCGTCCTCAGCGTCACAGACGCAGATCGTGGGGGTGAGAAAAAAAATTTTTAGGGGCTCTCGCAGGCGGAGGGGTGCTCCCGTCGCCTACGATTTTACCTTCCGTCCTTCCAAGCCCACTATTCTTCTTCCACCTTCCCCCACCTCCCCGCTCCTCCTCCCCGACCTACGCCACGACGCCGGTTCAATACGCATGCGAAATAAAGCCGAGGTCGACGCGCGCACGCGCTTTCCACGCTCTAGCCTCGCTGGCTCTTTTCGATCGACGGGACTACGACCAGAGCGAGATAAAACTCGCCAACGGCGACCTCGCACACGTAGTAGCAGCTGAACGGTTTTGCGGCTATCGGACGCGCTACTCTTCACATTCGAATCCTCAACAAATATATATATATATCGAATTATATGTACACAAATATATGTGGACATATCTATATGAATACAAATACGTTTAGGCATATAAACACGGCCTCAAAGAACCACATGAAATTCGTTAAACCCGCTAAAAGTCGAATATCTAAATAGAAAAGTGTTTTGAAGATTGTTTTGGAAGAGCCAGTTGGCAATTAAACAATAGATAGTCCAGTTGAAAGTTGTTTAGTTTCGATTGCAAAAAAGGTTTGTTTGAAATATTTAACCGAGAGATGACCAATTCAACATGTGGCAAAGTGCAGGAGCATCCGGTTGATCCGGCGTGATGGTTAAAAAGTCAACGTGCCGGCGTCGAGCGTGGATGTAAAAAGGATGGAGGTTTAAGTGCTTCGTGTCTGATACAGCATTGTTGTGGTCCCCTGAGGGATACTTAACGTCTTGATTAGCAAAGAATCCGAAAAGTGCTACCGGAAGTTGTTATTTTGGTCGTTAAGTGCAGGAACTCCGACGAAGATGAATCGGTAGGTAGGAAATAATTGTTCGGGTGGTTATTCCGGATAAGAAAAGTGAGATTTAGTGGTTTTTGGGGGAGGATCCGACGTGGTCTGGATAAGATCAACACCGGGATGAAGGCGAGTTAGTGAGGTTGAGCCCAAGTGAGTTATCACCTTTGGAAAAGGCTCCTAAAGGCTCTTGAGTGTGTGGGGCTCTAATTAAGTGTCTGCAGTGCTTGTGCGGGCTAGTGATCAGTGCGATAGGGTCGGACCTCGATTACTGACTTGTCTACATCATTAGATGATGTCTTGCAGATTATTTGTACCCGGGAATCTTTGGTTGACTCGTTGGATCTGCTGATAAAGAACATCAGGGTTTCGGCGATCTATGAAGTTTCGAGAACTTGAAAACATCTCTTTGAAACTGTCGTCGTCGGGAACCGGTAGTCAAGTTAACCGGAAGTTTGGTTCCTTGTGGCGACCAATTTGGGCGGACACTCCAACCTACCCGAAGATTTTATTAGCATCGGAAGCCCGGAAGGCCGAAAAGAAAGGTTTTCTGAGTTCACGTCCCCTCGATTGTTGCTCTTAAACCCCTCAGTGATAAAGCACCCACCACCCTCATGACGATTCATTACGGGAGACCTTCGGCCTGGATGCGTGCAGAGGCCGGGGCTCGTTTTTCACATTGATACCCGTCGATGGATCTATCGGGGAATCGCAGAAAAATGAATGCTCACTTTGATGGACTGCGAGCTCGACTACATCGTCAAATGCGAGGGACCAGTGTGGATGAGGTAAAGAGACAAATCGGGGTCAATATGGTCATCAATATAAAGATCGCTGTTTGGTAATCAAAGTTGAAGACCTAACAAAAGAGCCGCCAGCAAATGACCCGGTCCGTAACACGAGTTTGATCCTCTGCGCGGGGTTTTGGAAACATCAACGATTTCTAGAATAGCCACCGATGAACTCAAGAACACGTCGGCACTGCCTGCTAAAAGCCTGGAACCGAAAACTCATCGTGGTTGTCTTCGGCACGTGGAACTTTTCGCTTTGAGACCATGAAACCCGAGCAGCATTCATCAAGCTGAAACTTTACTCCCGGTTACAAAGTTGCTCATCATTTGGACTGAAAGCTTTTACCATCGCTCTGCTTATCTTTAGGCTGAAGTTCCGCCGGAAACCACGATGTTTTGAAGCACCGAAAGAGCAACCATGTGTAACGATAAACTCTGAAGGAATTTAGTTAAATAGACATAGAGCGAAGAAAAATAGTAGGATAAGGGCTGAAGTAAGCATAGCTACAAATTAACGAGACTAAGCGCTTGTTGGGCTCAAGTTTTCCGAGAACAAACTTGTTGTATTGTTCGCCGACGGTCATCGCCGGAGGAAGTAAAACTGCCTAGTTGCGACGGACTGAAAAGTTAATTTCTCGACGTTGACCTCCCCACGAATCAGCGACGAAAAGACTGATATTATGAGAAAGTAGGCTGGCGAGCTGCTAAGGTTGGAATGTCAGATTTACATCGCAACGTTGATGAACAAAGGTGGCTTTTTGTGTAGATTGTTTGACATGCTTATAAGTGGTTGGTTGCCGGGTTTGTTATCGATTATAGCGGGCTCCGAGGCAAACATGAGGTTCATAGAAGGAAAAACTTGTTAAAAGGAAAGTGCGGTGTCGTGTGGAATGAGAAGTAGGAAGTGAACAGTGCAGCGTGTAATGCAAAAAGTCGATTCGATGTTATCGATCGTGTTATAAGTATATTTAGTATGTTAGTGGTTGGAACAATAGTGGGACGACCATGATTCATCGAAAGCTGCTCTTGATGAGCACGACGAGTTGGAGCAGGAGTTCAAGCAGGCATCTGAATTACGTGCTGATAGTCAACCTATTGACCCTCTGGATTATCGGAGCACTATCCGTCAAAGACAGTGAGTACACAACAATCACTAACACAGTTATGCTCTCCTCTCCTACACCCTAACAACCTTCCAGCCTCATACATGATTAATGACTAAGTTGATATAAACTGGGGTAGCCAGGTTACCGGATTAATTTTGCCACGCTGCTTCCCCGAAACGGAGGCAAGGACCCCACCCGAAGTTGGTCAATTTCGAATTAGGATAACGAAGTGATTGGAACACAAACCCTGAGGTGTGTGTCTTCATTCCTCGTTGGCAAACAGTATCGATACATTTTGCTGGGTGATTTACAGCTCACTGCATTATCTTGCCACAGATAGGTCTATTGATGGAACGACGCTGGTATCTCCGAAAATGTGCCTGAGTGGCCTGAGCTCCTTAATTCGAATGAGGTAGCAATTCTAAAGTTCTTTTGATGGTGAAAACGGTTTTCAAGCAACCCGTTTGATCAACATCATCATTGGATGAGGCCTGAAAGGTTGCAGACAAAAGGAATATTCCAAAAGATAAGTGATCGGATGATGACGATGATGGATTCACGGGTTGTCTTCGGCTCTCAGCCCTCTGACAGCGTTGCCTCGAAACAACTTAGAAGGAAAATTGTTTCACCAGAAAAGGTTCACCTACCGGGTCGCCTTATTCTCTCTCCATGATCTGCTGACGACATGGAATCGTTGAAAAACCATTACCAATGTGGTTGAAGTGAATCCGCGAGTTGTAGATTGGTTCTCGAATATTCTTAGGAGGAATTCGTCATGGTTGCACTAGTTTAAGGGAAATACGACTCTCTTCGATCAGTGTGACGTCGGAACCGATGCCGCCAGCTACAAGCTCTTCGGTTACGAACATTGATGCATTTAAACTCCGGTCTCTCCTCGATCTCGGGCGTTATACATCTGCTCCGCTCGAATGGTTCGAGCCATGGGGCGAGGGGGATAGAGCCACGGGCGATATAACTTCCGTCGTATATATTCTATCAATCCTCGTTGGAATGGGACTTCGATATCTTCCTACTAGCGACAAAATTGCTCGGTCGAACTACCTTTTACGATGAGATCGTGCATCACTCCGCTCCAAGTCTCCCATCCACGAGACCCACCATCCTCTGGACGGATGCGACGTATGGTTGAGCAAACTTCATCATCTTGCTGTATCGCTTACATGGGATGCCGGATGGGCACCTGGCACTTATATTTCACACAGCGTTCATTCTGTTTCGTCACCTAGTCTAGTCTTCAAATCTACTTAGATACTTGGTAACTGACCAGCCAAGGGTAAATAAACTTAAAAAAGTCCAAAAACAAGATGAGCCGAGCGTGGTGTTGAATTAACGAGACTGAGGAAAGCATTTTCCCAAAAATGCTCATCAAATTCTTGGTTCCTCGCATAGGCTCCGGTTGGGAGAAATAATAACCCCCATCCAGAAGGACTAGAAGCTATTCATCGATCAATAGTCCACAATTGCACTCCTCGTAGTTGATTTCCCATCTATATCCTTTTCTAAAACAGCCCATTCGGTTGGCACTCGGTCTTTGGTGCTTCTTGCTGATTGCACGAGGCCCCTTTCGGGGCGCCTGTCGTTGATGGCCGAAGTTGGGACAATGGGGAAACTCCAATTGTCACATCAACACACCAATAAATGCTGTGCAGGCGGATGGGCCGGAAGTGGACACTCGAGAATCCAAACGAGGGGAAAGAGTGTTCCCGAAGTGAGGGTGAAAGGGAGCAGGGGCTTGGAAGCTCCGGTTCTAAATCGACACCAGCAGGCGCGACATTGTTGACCTAGCTCGAGGTTGACCATAAAGTCCAGAACCAGTACATAACCCTTCTTCAGTCCCTGCTTCTTCGTCGTTCATCCTATAACTGTAGCACATCCGTGTAACTGCCTGAGAAGAAGGAGAAGCAGCCGAGCAAATCTGATGTACAGCTGCTTCACGGTTTCTGAATACGAAAAGCGCTTTTACGGATCTTCATCGCGCCCATCTACGACAACGGAGGGTTCCGACATCTTGGTTGTGACAGTCCAGCCATCCGTTACGCTTCTACAACTCTGCAATAGTTTGAAAACGAAGCCACCGTATAGAAATAGATAGCCGAATGGAAGACTCCTGGATGTAAAAACGTTTCAATGTACAGCTTCTTTCTACCTCTGACCCAAAAGATTTAGATGGACATGTGAATACCTCGAGACTTTTTTTCGCTCCTCTTTTGCTTTTAAAAGGGATCAAAACTTTTCAGCCATCTAGAGAAAATGCTCTACAAGAAGTGCTATTTGCAATCGATCTCAATTTTTTGTTCCAACGCAAAAAGAAGTATCGGCAAATGCGATTACTCAACACCACGGATGTACGGCAACTAAAAGAGCTCAAACATCTGAGAAACGTTGACGAACAATTGAGGATGAAGCGCCAATAGATTTGAATGTTTACACAGAGCTCATAGTCGAAAAGCACCGCCGTAGAATGCTGCTGAATAAAATGCCAGATAAATTGAGCGTACAAACACTATGGAAGATCTTTCGCTTGTGAATTTTGCCTGAAATGGTATGCAGGGAAATTCAAAGCTGGCTTTCTTTTGTCTTTTGGTACGATGACGTTTCTCTCTCTTTTTTTTGTGTGTTTTTTTTCTATTTCTTTTTCTACAAAGCGCGTTTCGGCTCGGGCCGTTTGGGTAACCGTAAAGCTTAAGGAAGGTACGTGTTCACACTCTTATTGACTCGAACAACGGGACAATAATGCGGCCCCCGGTGGTGGTGGTAGTGAAGGAGGGAGGCAAGTTGGAGGAGGACGAAGAGGGAATATTTGCCGTATAGTATATAGAAGAATGGAGGATAGGGAGGCGAGTTTGCGGAGGATAATATCGCCTCGACAATAGCTTCACGACGGGCCAGAGTGTAATATCTCGCTTCAACCCTCTTACAACCTCATCTCCTTCTCGCTCTTTCTCTTTATCCACCCTCCAGCTTAGCTTTGCTCTACTAGGATCATACGATTTTTCTTCAGATCTCACCCTATCCTTCTTTCTCGTGAATGGAAACTCATCCCAACAACCAACAGCCTCCCTCCCCGCTGCCTTTCTCTGTCAGACTCGAATCCTGCACCCTCTACTTTCATTTCTTCAGGGGTCCCTTCTCCAGATCCCACACACAGCTCCCGCCTCTCACCTACCGTGAACTTTTATTCTACACCGTACGTGATTTCGAACGGGTACATAAATTCGAACATTTATGTACGGACACACAAGTAGTCCGGATCATATCAACCGAAGGGGAGTTCTGTTTATCGCAATGGCAGCCATTTAGCTTCCGAGTGCCCATGGGGGAATGACTTTTGCCATAGAACTTCTTCGCCCACCTCGTACTTAAGGCGACAACTGTCATTAGTTGAATAATGTCCGATTGAAAAAAAATATGACACTTTTTCGCAACATAAATGAATTCTTGGTGACGAAAGTTCGGGATAACTCTGTATACTTGAAACTTCGAACTGCGGATTGGAAGCTGTTCAATTGAGAACAAGTTACAAAACTCGTTATCGTTCATTCCTTCGAGAATTATTGAAGATTTTCAAGTCACATTGGCTCACCCCAAGAAATCGGCTTAATCTCACTTTTATTACTGGCATGAGATAGCCGCAGGATGACCCAGCGTCGAAAGAAACTTTCTTTACTTTTGTCATATCTCCGCGATCCCTGCCCTCAAAGAGGGACCTTATAAGCCTCAAGAATACCACCCCCTTGACGTTCACGAGTTCGCGATATCATCACGACGATATAATACCGCATTACCCACTTTTCTTCAGCTGCCCAGTCTCGAATATCTCTCCAGTAATAACCCTACCTTAACCTTAGTACCTAACAGCCTCCATTTATTCCATCTTCATCCCTCCGCAGGCCTGGAACTTCGGACGTATCATCCCGGCATCATTTTTCATCTTGCATTTCCCTTCTCATTCACAAAGTTCTTTATTCATCCTCGATTTCAGATGACCCCAACATTTTTTACCGACCGGATGAAAATTCTTCCGCAATCCATTAAGATCGGTATTTGGAATTTGTGCGGCGACCTAAGCAGCGACCGAAGGGCGATGAGCAATCGTGGATGATTTGGGCACTTAGCTTTCCGTTTTATTTGGCACTCGTAAAAAGCCGGCTTTGAAACTTATCCAAAGAGCCATTCAGAGGTCAATACCCAAAGGTATCAAAAGCCCACTCACTTTCGTTTCCTTTTTTCTTCAACAAGAGACTTTATTCAGCAGCCGAAATATATGAGAACGGCGGAAACGGGATCCATTGAAAAGGGTGGAGGTGGGTGAAGGTAAACGAGAAAAACACTCAAGCCCAGTTAAGCGGGCACGTAAGAAAAACATGGCCGACAAATGTCAGCCGTAGCTATGACTTTGACCCGAATAACTGGCTCCAGGTTAGTTAAACAGGAAGGAGGATGACGAAGAGAGGTTAATCGGTGGGTAAACGCGCCAAAGTCGTTGTATAAGTTGCAGAGGATCAAGTGGAAGAGTAGGAAAAGGCGGGGATCTTGATAGTAGAGTGGATAGCCGTGATCCTCTTCGTCTATTCGACACCCTAACCCCATTCCTCTCTTTCGGCAAGTTACGTGTATGTTCAATCCTTCCCCTCCCCCCCGCCCCGCCCCCCTGGCCACCCCGATCCTTTCCATCTCAAAAAGAGGCTACGGTCGTCTATCCTCTTAGGTTTTCTCCTTCCCCACCATTCGTCCTTGTGCTTCGCTGCCTTCTATCCGATACGTGCGATCACGCCCGAACCGAATTCCAACTTGAAAATTACATGCATTACTCATCGAGTTCGACGCGAGATACTCCCTCTCGTAATTTATACACATACACTCACGTACGCTCCAAAATAGACACACTTGAGAGTTTCTTGAAACCCTCCCTCAGCCCCCCTCGCCCCCGATCTTCTCTTCGGCGAGAAAAAATGCCCGAATAAAACTATAGCATGTTTTCGGCTTGAGGGAATATCGAAGAAACATTGGAGAGCAGTAAGCAGAGGGGTGAGAGGGGGTTGCTGAAAACATGTACCTATTCGGGAAATCCTTAACGCGTGCCTGCACTCCCAAGTCTCTTGGGAAGTATTTCTATGCCGTATATATTCTCCTCGCTTGAATGTCAAGCTTCTTACCTTACACCAACACTTATTAAGTATTCAGCTATTCCCCTCCAATATTTTGTCTCCATCCTCCTCAAAACACCAACCCCCTCGATCTACGCCTTCAACCACACAGCCCTTCTCTAGGCACGTAAACACATATGGTGTATCATTACCATGATTACATTTCGGAATCGACCCCTAAACATCCCCCCCTTTTTTGTCCACTCGCCTCTATGTGTTAAACCTATTTTACCGACTCCATTTCACGGATGATTGCCACCATTCTCTGATAACTGCTCTCAGGCATTGTTACTAGTTTTATGGCAACTCGAGATTAAGGGGGCTTCAACGTATTTTACAAGGAATACCGAGTTTATCAAGTCTCAATTGTTTATTTGTACGTATGTTTTGTCTACTATTGGACCTTCCGATCAGCCTTGACAATGAGTTCCATTATTCTTATTAAGTGTTCGATAAATTCCAAGTTTAATTGTTCAAAATTCGTAGGAATCTTCGTAACAATCGTACTCAACTGTGGGTCAAATTTGAGGAAGTTTGACCGTTTAGAAATCGAGTTAGTTGTTAAATGTCGTCTTTTTTCGTCACTTCCCATAAGACCCGGTGTTAAAGTTGCGATTTTAAATACTGAATGTCTCGATTACCAGACGGTGAAGCCTTCTCAAATGTTTTTACACATTATAATACGACGCTCAAGAAGATTGGCGCAAAATTTCAAAAAATCATTTTGGAATAATTGTATTTCATCATTTTGCCATTACTTTTTATTTACTATTATGAATATGGCGATAAAACCTCGTTAATCGTCGACGAGAAGTAATTCGTGTGTGCATATGTGCCAAAAGTTGAATATCAGTTGTTGTTGTTGTTGAAGTACCCTGTGTATTTTGACTTGTGAACAGAAAATATGAAGTCTTGAGATAAAAGTGACGAGATGTCGAGAGGCGAAAGAGAAATATCACTTTGTTCGGGTCCAGAGCACCTGATGCACTGCAAAACGTCGAGGGTAAGTTGGAGTGGGATTTGCACGATGGTGCCGTAACCCTCATCGCTTATTCGACCATATGCAACCTCGTTCCTGGAGGGGTGGATTTCAACCTCCCAAGCGTTCATGAAAAATTTGCATCTTCTCCAGCTTTCGGCAACCTTTCGTCATGCTTTTAATTAATTTTTATCCCTCGAGTCGTTCTCCTATCCTAGCGAAAGGGAATTTCTCTCGTTTTTTTTTTTTTTTTCGTTTTTTTTAACCTCCCACCCCACCTTTTTTCACCCTCAGCCAGAACGCTACGCTCTAATGATATGCCAAGCTGAAATACCCGGCTTCAAAAATTCACGAGCTTCTTCGAGCTCACCAGACTTGTATTATCTCAACTTGGAAGGATTTGCGTGCACATGAAACCCCCGCTGTATATATATCCTCCAGGCTTAAGGATGCTGCAGCCGTACACTCACAACTAAAAATTCCCACATACTTAAATCAATGGAATCTTCACTTAATTATAAAATCATAACAAATTATAATAAAATTTAATAATAAAATCATAACAACCAAAAATTCCCATGTACTGAAATCAATGGAATCTTGACTTAATTATAAAATCATAACAAATTATAATAAAATTTAATAATAAAATTATAACAACAAAAAATTCCCACAAACTAAAATCAATAGAAATCTTGACTTAATTATAAAATCATAACAAGTTATAATGAAATTTAATAATAAAATTATAACTTTTTTTGGCTCAGAATGTACCCGCGATTCTTAACAGTCAAAGATTTTCTTCAAACGCGAAACGCGGAAGCACTCTTTTCTGCGGAATAATGGGCCAAAGGTCGGGAGGAGATTACATTTTATTATTTTTTTTCGTTTTTGAGGAAAACTCATGTCAACGCTTGTCGAGGGGAACTTTATTAGTGGCGGTCCGTTGTATATCTGTACGTAGGAAAAATTCCGGTTGACGAAATGAGGGTTTTTGCGGTGCAGAGAATTTTTTTTTCGTAGGAAAATAAAAATAATAATTCCAACGGCACTGATTTGTTGAGGAATTGAATTTTTTTAGGAATTATAATACTTCAATGGAATATTAATGACAAAACAAAAAAAAACGAGAGAAAAAAAAAGGTTTTGACACTTTTTTTATCTTGTAGTGAAGCCTACTGTTCGTCGATTTCAATTTAAATCGTTTGTCAAACTGTTCACGTAAAATTTCGGATGAATTATGAGAGGGAACGTTTAATATTAAAGCGATCGAAGATTATGAATAATGAATACGAAATCAGCGAGTTTTCCGAGCGTATATAGATGAGGATCGTTCGAATAATTCAAATTATTCCACGTTGTGGATCAAACTATCCAAGGGGTTCAATTGGCCAAAGCTTTGGACGGTATGGTAGTAAAAATAAATAAAAAGAATATCGAATACGAGAAGCAAGCGAGGAAAAACGGGCTGTCGAAGAAAAAAGCATTACCAGTGGAAAAAAAAAAAGAAATGTACAAAAAAAAAGCGAGTAACGTGAGGAGACGACGAAGTGAAAAAAAAAAGAAAAAAAAAGGAAAATAAAACAGACATGAAACGATAGCGAGACCAGCTGAACAGGCAGAAGTAGGTTTATCGTAAAAAGAATTATGTAAATAAGGAGAGAGAGAGAAAAAGGTGGGAAAAAGGGAAAAGGAATGAAGGAAAGGTGGCGCGAGATTAAAGGAATAAGAAATGAAAATACGTGGAAAGGGATTATTACGTCGGAGGAGAGAAACGAGCTGAGAAAGTGCTCCGCCATCGTTGATCCCAAAGCTCCTAACGTTGATGCTGTTAGACGAAGAGTGAAACGCTTTTTGAGGCTCCTTCGACCTTGTAATCACGTTATCTGACCTCTGGATACTCCATTCAAACGATAGTCCTTTTTTCCCTGTCGCAACACAAGTTCTTCCCTTAAAACAAATTTTCCACCATCATTTCCTTTACTACCACAATCTTATCCATCAATTTCATCCAATTTTAAATGATCTGTTTAGTATCCCTTTTGTCCTGACGTTTACGCCTCGTTTCAATCAATTAACAACGTCCCAAGCTTTAGGCACGTGTTGCAATTGAGCTGGAACGCTGACTTTGTGCACAAACTTTCTTCGCACTTATGAGCCTCTTTTGCGCTGGTGTCCTATAGCGAAAATCGTTCACAGCGTTATCGAGAGTTTGTAGAAGTTCTTGGAGGCTTTTCCGGAAAATGGGGATGGACGAAAATATCGGCGGGGTAATTAGATTCAGCAATTGCTGTCATTATAAAAGAAAACATGAATAAATGTCATCGTTGAGTTAAGATAAGGGCTTTATCTAGAAAAAAAAATCGGAAACGATTTTTCGGAGACGAATAACTACAAAAATGTTGGAGTTTCCTTTCTGAAACTTTTGTACACATGTTTATTGTTGCATTGAGGACCCATACAATTATTTTATAACAGAAAACGATGATTTACAACGTTTTCTGGCAAAGGTACCAAAGTTGAGTCCAAATAATTATTAATTTTTTTTTCCAAGGTCCTTGAGGACGAGAAAATATTTGAAAAATCGATAATCAAAGTAAAAAAATACTGCATCTTTGTAAAAAAAAATACTAGCCAGACTTTCCCCACAAATCGCGTATTCGATAAATAAAAAATGTTAAAAAAATCGTTATAATTAAATGTTTTTAACCAAACTATGTAAACTCTTGTACAAATAATTAAATAAAAAAAATCAACAATAATTTGACAGCTGTTTTTAATCATAAAAAAATCATCTCCATGGAACCAGCATTCCAGAAAAAAAAATGGTCCAGGAGGTCAAATTATTAAGCAGCAACTGGTCCTTATAACGAAGACAAAATAGAATCATCAGATTAGAATGATAATTTGACAGCAAATAGTGAATAGTGAGAGTAATAAAAATGAACATACAATGACAGTCAACATTTTGACATTTGCAAGTAACATTGGTCGCAATAAATAAATGGGAAGGTTGGGGCAATGAGAAACGTAATGGTTTTAGTGAAGTGGTTGGTTGGAGCCTTATGGTAACAGTTCGAGCTTCGTGCGAGGTCATCCATAGAGCCTGCTCTCATTCACGTGTATCTGCAAATGTATAAATCTGTTATTATAAGGCCAGAGCCGTTTGTGGCACGCCCTGTATAATAGCGGGCTCGCGGTTTCGTCCAATCCATCCTAATGCACACCCTGAAAACCACCGGGGCATTGTGCAACGCTCAATCGACCCTCCCACCAACCGAGGCTGGATTTATACAGCCTCGAGTGTTACATATATTTTTCTTTTTTTTTCTTTTTTTTTTTTTTTCATTCATTTTTTCTCTTTTTTTCCCTCCTCTGTCGCCACAAAACCATTTCACTCTCCCTCTTGTTCCCTCTTTTGCACCTTCACGCTTTCCATTTGACGCCATACGAACTAATTCACTCTCCCCAACCGACTGTACATCTCCACGGCTTGAACAGCTTCGAACTCATGCGAAAATCCATCCCAGCAAACCTTCCTCCCATTATTTCGTGGGCGTTCAATGAAAAATCTGTACTCAACGCTATTTCATTCAATTTCACTTCCCCTCGTTCTCCAGGGGCATGCACCGGGGCCTGTTTTTTCAACCATTTTTTTTTTTTTCTTTCCTTCCGAATAACAAGCGCGTATCAACGTTGTAACAAACAAAACGAGTTTTCGAGAATAAAACCCGTGCGATGAACCTCCACAACAAAACAGTCACGTATTGTCCGTTCGTTATTTTTGTTTTTGTTTTTTTCGTTTCTTTTTTTTTCTTTAAGTCACTAATTTTCTCGCTCTCTATTGTTCCAATTGGAGCCCCGAATAATGCGAATCATGAGAAAGTAATAAAATGGCATTTTCGAGAGTCCAGACTAAAAGTTTTCGATGTTTTTTCAAATTTTTTTTCTTTTCTAGTGCCAATAATTTTGTGAATGCGAATATTTTTTATTCTAGAATCGAGAAAACAGATAAAAATGCTGAGAGCCAAAAAAATTAATGTTAACACTTTTTTTTTATTACTTTTTATTTTCTGCATAAATCTCGCTCGCGCGAGCAAAAAAATGAAAACTTAGCTGACACAGGACTCGACGATCGGGGTTGTTCGAGCCTCGTAAATCGACGGGTATCAAGATCAAAGGAATCATAAATTGATACGTGCGACGTGCGATGTTGAATAAGAAAAAAGGAGAAAAAAGGAAAAAAAAAAAAAAATTTGAAAGAAAGAAAAACTTGAAAAAAGCACGATACTTATGTGTTCGCATTAAAAAGCATCGAAGCACGAAACGTCGGGTCACACGAAGCCCCCGGTTCGATACACTTGCTCGAAGCTTCAAGAGCTTCGGCGTCGACGACGCGCTTGCGAGTGTGACGACTTTTCCAACTAGTCGTTAATGACGTTGCTTCCTGCATAGATTTCGAACGTGGTGTATCCAAAGGCTGATGGGCTTCTTTGCTCTTGAATTTTAATTGTCAACTCGATATACGCGTTCAAGTATATAAGAAAAAAATGAAAAAAAAAAAAAAAAAAATCCTCCGAACGAGAGGAAAAAAGAAGAGAACTCTTCAACCGCGACGCTATTAATGACGAGACATAAAATTGATACGAAAATGATAAAATGTTAATGAAAAATGAAACATGTAAAACTGATAATTATTATTATTTTACTAATAATAATAATGACATTAACCTTTTATTTTATTAATTATATTATTTATTTATATTAATATATTAATATATTATATTATATTATTTTATATATAATGTCGAGGTGAAACCGCTCAAAGGTGGAGATAACCAACGATAATTATTATCTTTCATTTTAATGTTAAATCGTTAATTGATACTTAAATAAATATCCCGCGTGATGATCGCGACCACGTCGAGCTGTCAATCTCTGTCAAACCCGACTGTCGATTTTATCCAAACGTCGACATCTTCATTTCTTGAAACAACGCTTGACGCAACCGTTGTTATATTATTTATTATATTATATGTTATATTATATATTAATATATTTTATTTTATATAATATATTAATATATTAATTAAATTATTATTATATTATGTTATAATATATTTTATATAATTATATTATATTTTATCGTGTTAAAAAATACAAAATTGAATTGTATTTTTTTATTGTAACAAAAAAAAAATAATTACACATTATAATGGAACTTGATAATGAAATTATCCCGATAAAATGAATAATAACATAAAAATTCGAACGAATGAAAAAATGTAAAATATTATTTTTAATTTACTATCGTTTTTGATATTTGCTGTCCCATTCTTGGGCGAAAGGTGAGTGTGAAGTGATGGGGTCGTAAAAATCCGTCAAGTCAGTCGCGTGGCTCGAAGAGTTTTTCTACAAAATCGCAATAAAGTTCGGAATGCTTCGGGAGGAGTTGAGCTTTGTCACTTTCATTTCGACGATGTCACACTTCGCTTGAAGAATCACTGACATTTATGTACGTTTTAACGTAACGTGCCACCCTCGCTTAACTCACACCCTTGTTTCACGAACACACCGCGTAGCGAGCTTCCACCATCTTTCCCTCCAGTGACTCGAGATTTTCTCGATGCGTAGACCTCGTGAATATGAATCACGAGGAAGCTTCGAATTTTCAAGTGTACGCCAAATCTCTCGCGTATGACGTACAGGCATTTCTTCGACTTGTTCGCGTGCTAAAATCTCTGCTAATCCCGAAACAAAATACATCAAAAGTTCCAGGGGATTTCGTCTCGATTTAAACTCCAGGCTAATTAGGGGTTATTTCAAATGGAAATTCATAAATGAAACCAATTACGAGTAATTGGTTAATTGTTGCTATGAAATCCGTTCGATTTTAAGTGTCAAAAGAACGTCAAAAAAGACGGAAGTCAATTAAAGGGAACAGCAGTATCGTATTTTGAATTGATGTTAATTAGCGATGATCGAAACGTTTGTTCAGTTTTCCAGCATTTCGTGGATCCATCAATTTTCATAGATTAATTGTGAAAAAAAAAAACAACAACGTCGTTGACACAATTGAATATTTTGAAACGCGATTGTTTCCACGGAGAAACAAGAATTTTATTTATCCACCAAACCCACTAAAGTTTTCAAGCGATCTGTTGATTTTTGGGTATGCAAGTTTTTTTCAAATTAAAAGATAAATTGTACGAAAACGATATAGCTTCTATTTGTGCTGGACTCCGTCCAATGGACTGGGCGCTTTTTTCCCAATGAACGAGAATATCAAGCGTCAACGTCGACAGAAACCTCGGTTAAAAAATTTTCCAGCCCCGCGTTTCGCTGGAACAAATCCGCAACGGCGGGCTGAAATTTCACCGGAGCCAAAGCTTGATTAAGCCCTGTGGCAGATGTGGCAGTCTCCCTATTTTTGAATCTAAACACAACAACTTTTCAACAAGAAATAACTGATGATAAAATCACGAAGAAAAATAACACGTTGTTTTAAAGGGTTTTTTTTTTTAATTTATTTTTTATTTTTTGCTTTTCCTTTTCAATTATTTATTGTAATTTCACTTTCGTTAATATTTTATCGTCGTAAATACTGGAAGAGTTATTTTTGGTGAAATAATAACGAACGTTGTTTCGATAAAAATTGAATAACACTATTTTTTATATTTAAAAATTTTTTTTTATTATTTTAATTCCTTCTTCTTCAATAATTTATAGTAATTTTACTTTTGTTAATATTTTATCGTCGTAAATACTGAAAGAGTTATTGTTGATAAAATAATAACGAAGGTTGTTTCGTCAACGATTGAATAACACTGTCGAATAATTAATTGCCTTTTTTTAAATTAAAAACTGTGTTGATTGACCAGCCCATAAAATTAGCACGGAAAATGAACAAACAATACGAGTTGACACACTTACTTATTGTTATTTTTCGCGGTCAAATGCATAATTGAATTTTTCACCAACTCTTAATATTCAAATAACAAAATGAACAAATTATCTCGAGCATACTGAATAATCGTAACGTTTCATGAGTCAGGCTTTTTTTTCGGTCAGTGACTTTTTATACCAGCAATTCGTGGGATTTCAACGATTCCCGTATGTTCTTTGTTCTCTCATATTTATTTGATTGCATTTCCCGTCAGTTTTTCGTCGTGTATAAAAAAAAAAAAAAAAAAAAAACACAAACCAAACAAAAATGACTCGTTTATATAGTTTTTCCATTTTCGTCACGCGGAAGAGTGGATCAACATTATAGTTACTAAATTCATCAAAAATTCAACTTGTTGAAAAGTTTTTCATTTCCATTTACGAGATCAATGTGATTTTTTTTCCTTTTTTTTTTTAATTTCAATTATTATTCGTTTGAACAACCATGAAAATTTTCCTTTTATCAATCGTTCACATTTTTCGTGACGTACTTCGTATTTTTAATCAATTATGACATCAAATATTGACGAATTCGAAAACAAAAGTGTGCACGATAACAATGTTCGATAAAATGAAATATAAATGAAAAAATGTTTTTTTTTTCTTTTTCTTTTTGGTCCCCAAGATAAATCAATAACGGTTCGTATTTCTGTTGATCTTGGGGGAAGAAAATGAAATAAATTTGATAAAAATTCTTTGAATTACTGAATTGAAAAGCGTTTGTATTTAGATATTGATGGAATGAAATAAAAAGGAGAAGTTTGGTAATTCGATCATTAGTATGATCAGTAATAAATTCAAGATATAAAATATGCTTAGGGTCTCGAAGAAGGCGAGGGCGTTATTGTCGTAACAAAGCATAATGAAATTAGCGTTTGTATGTTAATATCACGTCTAGGCATTTCGCGTTTCGTTTGCGTCTGATAACGGGGCGTTCGGTGCTTTCTCGCCTGTGATGTTATTTGCATACATTTTCATTAGCCGAGCTCGGTCGTAGGGGAGAAAAGTGAGAAGGGAAAACACTGAGAGAGAGAGAGAGAGAAAGAGTGAGAGAGAGAGAGAGAGAGAGAGGAGAGCGAAGGCGACGACGTTGGTAACGTTACAGGATAATTTGAATATACGTAGCTTGCCCCGATGAGACGTAATTCGAGAAACCCTTACGAGCCCCTCTTCCTGCCTCAACCCCCGTTTCCTTTCACCAGGCCACTGTGCAATCCTCGAGTTTGCTTCGAATTCAACGTTGATATAACATTTGGAGCATTAAAATTTCAGATTTAAAACCTTGATTGTAAAAAAACCGCGAGGGTTATGCGTCGGAAAAATAATAAATAATTGTAAAAAATAGTAAAAACCTGTTGCCATAAATCGAGGGTATGCACATCTCAATTTTTACTTTTGATACTTTTTTTTTTATTTTTTTATTTTATAGTTGAACAGAAATAATGTTAATTGGGTCCTGACGGAAAATTCTTAGTTTCCATAATAATAATAACAACAATAATAATAAAAATAATAAATTCGAATGATTTAAAATGGATAAACACATGAATTTGACAGTAAAAAAAAAAAGTGCAAAGAGCTTAAAGAAGCGTTCGTTGAAATGGTAAATTTATTCGAGAATACGCGCCGGTATTTCGGTGAGTAAACCCGTCGAGAGAGCAACAATAGGGGAGCTTCGAAGGTGGAAGAGTTTCGAAGTGGATACTGGCAGAATTCAATAGCCGCTGCCACTCCAGACTGTCCGAGTGAAAATAAGTAAAGTGGCTGCTTAAAGGCGCACCGTTTCGAGTTGGACTTCCTCGCCGCGATGCATCTCGTTTTTTGAATCTTATATATACTGATGCAATTTTCACACACGTATGTCGATTCAGAAGTTAACTTTGAAAGTTTATATCGTTGAAGAAAAGTGGTGTTGACATAAATCCATACTTTGCTATACTCTGAGAAGCAACTAGCAAGACATAAATAAAGAAAACGTAGAGTCGATCGTGCTCTTCAGATATTCAGAGTAAATACGTCGTCAAGTAGTAAAGAAAAAAGGTATTTGCTACTTTTTCTTTACGATGCACCGTTAAAGAGTTTCGGTACATGTCGTCGTACATTTAATGGTTCAGCTTATCTTTAGGGAGAATCAGGAGGAGAAATTCTATTGTTTTCGAGCAAAGCTTTAACTTCTGTCAAAAAAATTTCGGATAAAAATTACATGATTACTGAAAAATTGATCGTTTTCATTGACAAAAAAATGAATAATTAATAAACGATGTAGACGAAATATTTCGATTTCTGGTGGCACAATTGTCATTATATTTTCAGTGGTTTGACAGTTTTTTATAAACTTTTTTACATTTTTTCGTATTGATGCACGTAACTGAAGTTTGGGGACAGCGTAGGCGTGTCTCTGTGTTAAAAAGTGACGTTTTCATTTGATAATTTTGTGGAAACGGTGTAGACAATCGTTTTGAAAGTTGGAGGACATAATTGAGGATATGGAACCATTGATAAAATGGTTGAGTTTGGTCAGTTGTAGCGAAACTCCTTAACGAGTTGTTTAATAATAAGTGACGGTGAATATCTGATGCATCGATGCGAAAAGGGCGAGTGGGGCGAGTGATCGACGTCCTGCTTCGGCTCACCGCGAATAGTTCGGGTCGCAGGACGTTCCTGCTGCTACGTTAATTATCAGCGCAGCAGATTGGCTAAAACACTCATTACTTCTCGTGTCTCGCGAACGGTGCAACAGAGAGAAAATTATAGCTGAAGGGTTTCCTTTTGAAAATCATTATTAAAATAAATTCTTTTCCTTGTCTCACGGCCTAATAGAACTCTATTGAACTTTAAACAATTATTTTCTTTCATTTGATTATTTTTTTTTATTTCTGAGAAATAGAACACTTATTTTTCCGAATTATAGTAAAAGCAATTTTCAACACATTTAACGAGCATGAAATTGAATGAAAAAAAATATTTTTAATGTTATGATTCAATAATATTTGCACGAATCTGCAACCATTTGTCCGGCATAAAAATTCATGATCTACTTCTCGTTCTTAGACACAGTCAGTTGTCACTCGTAATAATAAATCTAATTTGGTTGCTGCAATTTGTGCAAACCAAGGCTCCAATTCGTACAGGAGGAAAATCTCGATGTTCTGCGCCACGTGGCGGTCGGAGCGAGAGGCTTTGACAGGAGTAATCGAACAAACGTACTCAAATAGCATTATTAATTTGATTAAAATAGAACTCTAGTTGAAGCCAATAGAAATTTTGTTAATTCAAATATAAACAAAATTGAATGAATAATCCTAGTCGATTCAAATGGATCTTTATTCCGAGTGCAGACTTTTTTTTTTTTTCCACCAAATGATCTCTGATCGTAATTGATTATTCCGGATGACCATGGCTGACGTATATTTTTGCCTGCGGCTTATTTATCAGCGGATGCATAAAATAAGCGAGTGCTGATGATTGAGCATGAAGATCCGTACGTTCGGATATTGTCGCGGGCGTGACACAGGAGACGGAAATCCCGGTAAGCCTATTTCCTCGGTAGAATCGAGTTATGTACGTGCCAAATTGTTAGTCGCGGGAGAGAAGGGCAGTGAGCGTGAGTGAAAGAAAAGGTGAAGCGATGCAGCGGATGCAAAGCTGGTGGATGCTTCAGCTCGGGTTCGATGTGCAGATCGAGTGGAGATCGGGGGTAGTGCGGGTCAGAGAGTGAGTTTGGTAGCAGGCTGTAAATCGAACGGGAGTGACATTGTCGTTAGTATCGATGAGAACGGAATGGAAGCTGGGCATTGGTCTTCAGAGCAAACCGGCCGATGGTCTGGAATCGAGAGCAGCGTAGTTCCGCCGTTTTCGTTCCAAGCCATCGACTCGAGGGTACAAACGCGCGGCGGATGTATACTCGCAAATGTGTTTGTATGTCTGTAGCGAATGAATGCGGCGATACAGTGAATGCAGGCCCGTTGATGCACTCTTGTCGCTGGTTGTCGAGCCAGCAGTGCCAATTGCTCAGTTTCACGAGTTCGGACCCACGAGAATCCAACTTTTGTTTGATGCTTTACCATTTTCTTTCTTTTTTATTATTACCATTGTTGTTATTATTCTTTTCTTCTTTATTTTCGGCCAATTTTGCGCCGCGGAAAGTTCATCACAGGAGAAATCCGCGAGTGATTTTTCCTCTCATCGCTTCGTCCCTTTTCTCCCCCGTTATTCCCGAGTCTCCCAGGTTCCACAAATTCTCTGTTTCATTTTTTTTCATTCCCTCCTTCCCTCCGCGCATACGTCCTCATCGCTAAACTATCAAATTCTGCCGCTTTTTTTATCTCTTTTCTTCTCAATTCAATTCGACTCGCGGGATTGCCATCAAATTTACTCGTTTGCATTATTCCTCTTTTATCACTTCTGTGTCCCCGTTGTTGCCTTTTTTTTTCTTTCAACTACTTTTACTCCCTCCGAACGTGTTGCTCTACGAGGAAATTTCATTTTAATGCGATTATCGGGATTACTGCCATTATACCCTCCGCCACACCGTTCCCCCCTGTCATTTATTTTTATCTTTGTTTTTACACAAACCCACCCCCCCCTCCCCCTCCTCCACCCCCAGCCTTCACATCTGCTCCGAATATAAAATAACGAGAAAACATTTATTGCCTATATCGTAATTGCAACCTCCCGTTAAATGACCTTCGGATTTGCCTCACTAATGCATCCACCATTCAAGATCGGCCCCTACAAATCCGAGTTTTCCTACTCGTTATCCCGTGGTCATCAGAAATCGCCATTTAATTATTATATTCCGGAGAATTAATACCCCTTTATACCCCCCTACCTTTTCCTCCCTTCTCTCTCCAACCTTTCGCGGGACTAAAATTGTATTAATTCTGCTCACCGACCATAAGATACATTACGTCGGTATTACACATCGTTAGATTGGGAACAACCAGTTGATTTCATCCGTTATTTCGCATATATCTATGTATATATATTTAAACATTATGGTTCGGTCGAGTCGAACTCACACCGGGATCATTTGTAATGTTCTCATTCACCAATTTTCGAGCTCCACATTCCCGCTTACCGCTTCCGTTGCGACGAGCATTTAATCATGTGTTTCTAGCCGCTTTCCTCCCCTAAATATTTCACGGATCACGATATACAGGGTGAGCTTTTTAAAATTATTTCAATGTGTCTCTGAATCTACGCGTCGGAGATGATTAGCTTTGCAACGAATTTTCTTCGATTTCGATGGGAAAACAGCTGAAGGTTTTCAATTTAACCTCAAAATCAGTTTTCAAGGTCATTTTTAGGTAGAATTCAAGTTGTTGCACGTGAACCTTACTTTTTATTGCATATTATCCTTTCTCTAGTCGAGAGCTTCTCAAAACACTACAATTAAGTTATTTTTCATCAAGTTTGAAAAGTAGATTTACGGAAATAAGGTTTGTAGCAAATTTTCATCGATTTCGATCGGAAAACTGCTGAAGGTTTTCAATTTAACCTCAAAATCAGTTTTCAAGGTCATTTTTAGGTGGAGTTTGAGTTTTTGCACAAGAACCTTACTTTTTATCGCATATTATTCTTTCTCTACTCGAGAGCTTCTCAAAACACTACAATTAAGTTATTTTTTATTGAGTTTGAAAACTAGACTCGCCGAAAAATTTTTTACGGTGCCCAGATTTCGGAAATCGGACTCAATTTGTTGTATTTTTATACTTGGAGCTCACTCCATTTCTATTTCTCTTTCTCTTTCTCTATTTCCGACTATTTTATTCTCCCTCTAATGGAATTAACTCGCGTCGGGTTTGTCCACGAAGTATCCCGATTTTTTTTCAACGATACTATGATTTCGCACACCCTCATCGATCCACCTCTGTATCCATACGATCGATTCTCAGCCACGGTGCATCGATTCTCTGCTTCCCATACCTAACTCCGTTGGACTTAATTTGATCGAGATTCCGGGTGGCGAGGCACGTTTTCCAGATACTCTTCCATTCTTTTTACACTGTCAATCCCACTGGGAAAGATTTTTCATCGAATTTCCATCACAAGCTTTCCCAGACTTTCGTACGTTTCTCGGGAACGTGATCTACCTACTTCAATTAGGAATTTAGTCAATTCGTGGTACACCGCTATGTAAACCAAGAACCTGCAGCCAATATGAGTCCATTCAATCAATATTTTTTGTCGTTTTTTGTTATTTTTTTTTACTAACTTTACAAGAGTTTCGATTTAGATGACATCTGAGAATTTTTCAAATTTTGGTTCGATCAGTGATCCTGGGATCTGAAGAATTGGTGTTGCCCTTTGTGCAAATTTTATTTTTGCAAAAATAATTTATTATCTACCGAAAGCTTAATTTCGGGATTTTGACTTGCCACTATTCCATGATTAAAAAAAAAAAGAGAACAACGTCGATCCCTAATTTTGCACGGACCAAAAAATAAATAAAAATGAACAAGAGTGTCAAAAAATTAAGTTCTTAATAATTAATACGAAGAATTTACCATAATTATAAATAATTCAGAAAAAAAAATGGTTTCTTGAAGTTGCTGTCATTTTGAATTATTTTACAACGTATAAAATAATTATAAAACTGGTGGGAAAAACTGTAGCTTCAAAAATTGTCAAAAGGTTCGGTTTAGTTTCCACGAAAACTTATTTTTTCCTAATAAAACAATTGGCGGTTTGTTTATTAGCGTATTTCCAATAATTCATCTTCGTAGTATAATTTATTGAATAACGTTGAGCGACTATGAATTCCATGAAGGACGGAGGCAGCCTCAGGTAAACATAATCGTTCAGCCCCTTTCCGAGCAAATGATAATTAACCAAACTTGCATGAATTCATAGAGTAAGAAAAAAATAGCCATGAATTAAACAACTAGGAGAAAACGGAGGAAAAATAGGAAATTTAGCAGAATATAATGAAGAGCAATGAAAGCTTGAGCCCGGCGGGGTCGTGGAGTGAATTTCATTCAAAGCCTCAGTTTTTCCCGAAGGGCTGTTGACTGACCTGGATTTCGAGTTGATAAACCAGAGGAACATGTACGTTTGTTCCACGTACTCGGATAGTCTAAGATTAAAGGATGAACCGCGCATATCGCGAACCCAAACAACCTCAAAAAAGCCCAAACGAAGATAAACGAAGCCAAACACTGGAAAAAAAGTATTATTTTGACGAAAATCAAGATTGAACGATTGTTTTATAAAAATCAAGCAATATTGATAGTCATAATTGTTAAAGTTCACGACGAGACAGTCAACTGACGACTGTCAAACGTAAAAAAAGGTCCGAGCGAGAGTTTTCCAGCTCCACGAGCGTTTTTTCTCTTGCTATGCATGAGGAATAAAAAACATTTGTGATAGGGGGTATAAAAAATGCACCCCCGCGGTCAGGCAACAGCTGACACGATGTACATTGTACAGAAATAGAGATAGAGAGTAAGAAGACCGGCGTTCCTCCTCCTCTCCGTCCCTCAACAGTTTTTCCACCCTTTGGGCTCTCCGTTGCGCCTGAACAAACATCACCCTCCTACCTTCTTCTTTTATAGTCAACCGTATACTTCCTACTATAGTACTGACCACATTTCGCTTGTAGCAGTCTCGAGAGAGGCATATAAATGCGCTGTATCAAGTTGGAAAGTGAATAAAAAGTAGTGAAAGAGAATACTAACATATTGGGTGTTCAAAAAGTTGCTTTGCAAATTCATCCATCAATTGGATCGTTAAATTCTGAACAAAAATCTTCTTGGGCATTTTTTTCTACGAGCCACCGTTCGGAAGATATGAAACGTTTAGTGGGAGCCAATCCGGTACGCTGGTGAGGCGTGGGGGCGTTGACAGACGAGGCTCCTCCCACCCAGCCTCATTGGTTGATACTAATTAACAAATATCCGGAGAACGGTGCCTCGGAGAGGAAAGTACCCAAGGACTTTTCTCTTCAGAATTTCATAACCTACAAAATGGACGGTCCTAATAAAAAATAGCAACCATCCTTCTACTGGAATCCCGGGGAAAGTGTTGAAATTTGCTGGAAAATTACCTTCAAAATGCATCTAGAGGTACGTGAATGTGAATAAGTTTTTTTTCCCAACGGTATGGCAAAGACCAACGTGGAAATACCCGTCCATCATGGTTATATCAACGACAGGTTGAATGAGAGCCACCAGGGACGAGAGTAAGAGCTGGAGAAAATGATGTATTGACGAGACCATGGATTCGACGAAATTCCAGAGAGTCCGGACGATGGTTTCGAGTGTGACGAGGATATCTACGATATACGTTTACATGTGATATGGTGGGACAGCAGTTGATGGCTGCCTTCGCTTACCCGTTGGTTATGTACTCGTCGCTTTGCGATGCAATTTATTCTCGACCATGTTGACATCCAAGGTCGTTGACTGAAAGATTGAGATACGAACCGACGAGCCAATATAGATTTTTTTTCGTTCTCTCTCTCTCTCTCTCTCTCTCTCTCTCTCTCTCTCTCTCTCTTTCTCTCTTTTTATCGATATATTTCATTTGTTTGAAATGACAAATATCGATTTTTCAACCTGCACTACTTTTTCATTTGAATTATTTCCCTTTGCAAAAAAAAAAAAAACAAAATTTCACAGTCCACCTAAATTTCATTCCAACCTTCTCAACAAATACTTTCAAAAATTCTATTTTATTCGTCAAGCCCATAAAAATCGTTAAGCAATTATTTTGCTTAACGATTATTAAAATAACGTCATTAAATTTGATATTGACGTACCATAAAGGATTTTTTTTCCATGCCAACCCACCGGAGAGGGTAACGGCCATGCAATTTATTCAATTTACTTTTTTTTTTCCTTCCTTAAGTAGACTTACCAGCTTTTCTATAGAAAATCGATTTACTAATAAAATTGTACACCTACGAGGCGAATTCCCGCAGGATGCAGCGGAAAATGCATCGATTTTCATATTGACCAAGTAACTCAATGAAAAAACGTCAGTTACTTCTTTATTTATTTTTCTCTCTCTCATTCTCTCCCTATCAGCCATTTTTTTTTCAAACGAAAAAATCGACAGCACGGAAAAAAACATAGACGTTTTATTACAATGCATGGAAATATCAACCGCAATAAGCCGCTAGAATATATAATCGTCCAATACAGAAACCCTATATCGAAGCATCATATACGCGCTCCTCGTATACAATATCATCTGTGCATGTTATACGATATTATATGTATCGTGAATTCCATTCATACACACGTGCAATCTATATCTATATATATACATATTTAATGCAGGTACATACAATAAGCCACGTTTTCAACGCCGTAATGCTCGATGCCGTTACTGCCGCTTACTACTCGATAATGTGTTGTCAGCGTCACATGCGGCACAAACCGATATTTTCACTTATACCTATAAATCGATATATGCACAAAAATAGTAAAAAAAAAACGTTTTTTCAATCGTTAAATTACTCTCAAAGTCTTATAAAATAATAATAATAATATATTATTATTATTATTAATATTATTATTATAAAATAATAATTTATTATTTTTATTATAATATATAATTATATTATATTTTATTTTATTTATATTAGTTTTATATTTATTTTATATAAATTATTATCATTATAAAATAATAATATATTATTATTATTATTATTATTATTCAATTGTTTATTTATTTATTATCTCGAAAGTCTTCTAGAAAGAATATATTATTATTATTATTGTTGTTGGTGTTATTATTACTATGATTCTGTTATTTATTTATTATTTCGAAGTCTTTTAAAAGAATATATGATTATTATTATTATTATTATTATTATTACGGTCCATTTATTTATTTATTATGGGCAAAAAGCCGCATTTACATAGTTAAGTACGAATGAAGTAAATACGAGAAATTAGATTCTGATGGAAATTGGAGGAAAATGAAAATAAGGATAGTGCAATAATAAAATAAGTAGTAAATAATGAAAGTATAATAAAGAAAAATGAAGCGGAAAGCAAGGGAGTATTTATGAGAATATTTTTCAGGTGGGATATTATTCCATCGGATATTTTGATCCAACACCGCGTTTTTGTCAAACCTCTGATGCATACTTTTTTCCACGAGTACGATCGACGTGAAAGTTTGTATGCATAGGTTTTTAGGGTCAGTGATTTTGAATCTGAACTTAAAACTTAATGATAAGAGACAATTTTTCAGACCGTACGACGGTCAATTTGGATCTGGTACAAAAACGATTGTATATTTATTATTTTTTGTCGAAAACACCGCCGAGCGGAAAATTAAAAAAATAAAAAAATAAAAAATAAAAATAAAAATAAAAACTGACTATTTGTTTATCCATAATATTTCTACAATTAAAAAATGATAAATGTACACATTTTTTTTTGTATATTCATGAGTAGCCCACGAACCACGTACGAATAAAAAAATCCGGTGCTTGCTGCAGCAAAAATGATGAAACAATTGAAAAAAAATCGAATTAATTGGTGGTCCACTGTTTCCATGGAATCGAATCCAATCATGGTTTCAATAGCAATCAAAAGATTTTTCCATTATCTTCGTTTTTCTTATTATTATAAAAAAGTTAACTTATTTTTTCTTACTTATTTTTATGAGCCATCGCAATCAATGTTATCGTCGTTGCAAACATCTTACTTTTATTGTTAAAGTTCCTTATAGTTTTGTTATACGTGTTCGGCCAATAGTGTGCAGCCCCGATAAAGTTTGAAAACACTGCCATTAGCCGTAAACGGGTCCGCGGAGGTGATTAGCTAAGGGATGTTTTCCTGCTTCCGCGTGTGTCAAAGTTTAAAACGCTTTTGGTTGGATTATGTCACGAGTACGTGCTACAAGATCGTGACGAACAAACACACAAACAGACTCAAACCCACACACACACACACGTGCGAATATTTGTATATATTTAAATATGTACGTATGTACACATGAACCAACTCCCTTTTTACGTGCATTAGCTTTTCTCTTTGCTTCATAATACGTCGCATCTTCTTCTTTTACCTCTTCTCTTCTCTTCTTTCCTCTCCTCTCCTCTCCTTTCCTCTTCTCTCCTCTCCTCTTCTCTCCTCTCCTCTCCTCTCCTCTCCTCTCCTCTCCTCTCCTTTCCT
>JACEOJ010000210.1:288992-310607 GCA_013761285.1 Campoletis sonorensis | reverse complement strand
TCGATTATTTGAAAATCGATTTTTTTTTAAATATCGCCCATCTCTAGCCCAAGTGGCGCTCATGCGTCCAATGTCCCTGCGGAGCGCGTACCGTGGAGAGAGGCCTCAATGCTCTTGTGCCCCGGCGATCGCCGTTAGACACTCTTCTTGGTATCTAACTCCAGCTTTTAAGCGATTTTTTTCATACTTTTTATTATTTTAACCAATTTATTCGACTGATTATTTATTACTTGATATTCCAGCTAAAGGAATTCACATTTTTATTGACCAAAAACGCCGTATAAGATAGAAATATCGATTACTCTTGACCGATGTGCGTGAGCACAACACGTACATTCCTATGTTTTAAAGAGATTATCCTTTATTAATATTAATATTATTGTATTAACAATTATACATATCCAAAGAGGAATAATGACATTATCCATACGTACAAAAAAAATTTTGATAATGTTATTTTTTCGGTCGAAATTTCGACTCAAATTTGCCTGTTCAGTGCGTCCGAGGCGCCAACCGTTAAACACACCTTCACAACAATTTTTAACTATTATTCCGACACAGTTGTTTAACACTTTTGCTCAAATGACCTTTTTTGAGTATTGTTGTTTGCTTGTGAAGTTATTTACTGATACTTTGGTCCTTAAAAACCACTTTCAACCAATAAGATGTTACTACGCGGCAAAAAGTCATCTTACGCATCAACAGAATTCATCGTGTAGAAAAGAATCGTTTGAAAAATGAGGTTGAATTACTATCTAACGCAATAATTTTGAAAAACTTTTTATGAGGCCAAATGTAAACCCGGCAGTCGATAGATTTGCCAAAATGAAGTTTTCGTATCGTACACATCGAAGCAAAACTTGCCCTCCAAACACAAAATTCGTACAGGTAGGCTCTTTGTGCTCGAAAGGTACAAAATCGTGTTTGCGTTTGGAACATTTTTATTAATTTTTTGTTGTTGGTTTTTTGTACGAAATTTTCGATCGTGATTAGGAATAGTGAGTTAATAAAATTTGAATTATAATACTATGCGACGTCAGCATGTGATGTTCTTATTCGTAGAGTAAATTGTTTCTTATTCAGTCGAAGTCCGGGTTCAAAAAGAGTTCATTAAAATCTAAATGAATATATGCATGTAAACACAATGTGTAATGTATGTGAAAATATTGAACAAAGTTCCATGAATCACATCTTGCTAATAAAGAAACAATGTGATGTGTTATTCGTAGAAATATTCATACATTGTGAGCGTCATTAAGGAGAACATCACGTATGTCAAAAAAATGTACAATGACATCTACATACAAATAAAAATTTATAAAATCTGCTAAAAAAGTTGCCTCGGCAATGAAGTTAACTTTCTCCATCATTATCGCAATTTAGATCAATTTAATTAATTCATTAGGACTATTTCTATGTGATTTAAAAACTTCTCGGAAACTCGTGCATTGTAGTCGAATCAGTTGCGGGAAACGTCCGTAGAAGTGACAGTTTAATAACATGGATGTCTTCTTCTATTATCTAAACTGTTAGACCTAAGAATCTGAAAATTGCATCAACGGTTTTTTATAAATACATCCTCAAAGTCGGTTTTTTTGTTAATATTTTTGTTATAAGATTTATATCGCATGTTCTCGGGTACATCGTAGAACTCAACTCGATTCTTAACTTCTGCGAAATTTAAACCGCACTCAATTGCTTCTTTCAAAACGAATTCGGAAATCTACGAAACGGGAAATTTACGAAAAATCAAGTGATTCGAATTTTTGCATGCATACATATGTGAGGATTTTGGGAAATGACGAGAAATGGTTTTCAATTTGAGTGACATCTCTCCTGTTTACCCATAGATCACCTTACGGTGATTACCTGATTACAAAATAGCTTGATAGAAATTGCCAGCTGTCTTCTTCGCATTCACGGTGGCGTTTTGAGGAACGAAATACCCCGCAAATTGTAATCTTAAATTAGCTGGCTTTCCTCAAAATAAGTATAAAAAATAACCCTCTAAACTTTAAGTCGTATTTAAACGCATGAGGAACCATTTAACATATTGATCGGAAGATCAAACATTTATTAATAGATTAAGATGAATCAAATGGCTGATATGAATATTCAGCTTGTGGTTTGTTTTTTCGAGCAAGTAACAATTCAAATTTAAAAAAAATCTTTGCATAATACATTAGCATATGAAAGAAGTTCAAGTATATCAATGACGTAACAAATTATGGTATTCACGATAATGAGAAGAGGTATTCATGATAAGAAAAGTTTGATCTACGTTTTGAATGTTTGTTGGCCCTAAAAAGGGCCGATGGTTTGAGATGCGAATTACTTGGAGCTTGTGTATTTGGTAACAGCTTTGGTGCCTTCACTGACAGCGTGCTTGGCAAGTTCACCAGGCAACAAGAGTCTTACAGCTGTCTGGATTTCCCGAGACGTGATGGTGGATCGTTTGTTGTAGTGAGCAAGTCGAGACGCTTCAGCAGCGATACGTTCGAAAATGTCGTTGACGAAACTGTTCATGATGCTCATCGCTTTGCTGGAGACTCCAGTGTCGGGATGAACTTGTTTCAAAACCTTGTAGATGTAGATTGCGTAGCTTTCCTTCCTCTTACGCTTCTTTTTCTTGTCGGTTTTGGTGATGTTTTTCTGGGCTTTGCCAGCCTTCTTGACGGCTTTACCACTTGCTTTGGGCGGCATGATGATACGTTTAATATCAACCAGTTGAAATGAAGGTTGCGAAGAGAATGATGGCTGCGGTTGAAAAATCGCTTATAAATAAGCAGACGTTCCAACCGGCGCACTTCATGGATGGCAAGAGTGGGGGTAGAAATACCAACTGGCGCACCAATCAGGTGCACGTTGGAGTTCACGAAGGAATGCCACTCCAAACCATGCCGAGTTACATTGCATAAACTCATTCCCAGTCCCAGTCCTACTCGCTTTTTCACTATTGATGCATGTAACAGCATCGTCGACAGAAGAATTACGGAAGTAAATTACTTTTTCTTTCATTAATCATCCATATATCATTGTTTTAATATTATCGTCTATATTTCATCATTTCCTATGGCTCGTGTGTAACTAATTCTATTTTATGAACAATATTATTTGCGTTTATCTGAATATATGAATGTTAATAATCCCAATTCAACTTTTTATATGTACAAACACAAATGACGGAGAAACGAAATTTTATCTGGGATACAAAGTAACCCGTAACTTGTCATTTCCAATTCACAGTGTTATTCTTCTATTTTTGAAAATTTTAATTTCGGAGTATACGAACGGACCGCTAGAATTTTGTGGAAAGAATAATGGATATGCGTTGATGTCATTTGGCTTTGGATTTATACGTACTGTTGCGCACGTAATGCTGTTTGATTTAACGCACCATGGTCAGTAGCAAGAAATACTAAGCATACTACTGTTGAATATCGTCTGAAAAATCATTGGGTGGGTAATTTGAGTTTAAATACCGCAAACTTTTCCAACATTACTAAGAAATGTCAATCATGTATTAAACCAGATTACTGCATAATTTCCTATACATTTTTTCTTGAAATATTCGTTTTGCGTCTCTTTCGGGAAATGCTACGATCTTAGTTTACTTGATTTGGATTTGTTTCCATTAAAAAAAAAAAACAATGGAAATTGAACTAATGTTAATATTTCAACAGTTCATCATTCAAAATGTATAGAAAATAAGAACTTTCATGTGTTAAAATAAAATATCTAACTTTGAAGTAAATATATGTTAAAATAGATTTAGCGATCATAATCATTCACGTATAAACATTTGTTGGCCCTGAAAAGGGCCGTTTGGTTTAGAAGTGGACTTAAGCACGTTCTCCGCGAATACGGCGAGCAAGCTGAATGTCCTTCGGCATGATGGTAACTCTCTTAGCGTGGATGGCGCACAAGTTAGTGTCTTCAAAGAGACCGACTAAGTAAGCCTCACTAGCTTCTTGAAGAGCCATGACAGCAGAGCTTTGGAACCGAAGATCAGTTTTGAAATCTTGAGCAATTTCACGAACAAGTCGCTGGAAAGGCAACTTGCGGATGAGAAGTTCAGTGCTCTTTTGATAACGACGGATTTCACGAAGAGCTACAGTTCCTGGCCTGTAACGATGGGGCTTCTTGACTCCTCCGGTCGCGGGAGCACTCTTACGAGCTGCCTTCGTGGCGAGCTGTTTTCTCGGGGCCTTTCCACCCGTGGATTTACGTGCGGTTTGCTTGGTACGTGCCATTATGACGGATGAACGAAAATAGATGTCTGCTTGATGACAACCTTCGACAATATGAATTTTGGGGACGAAAAAAGCCTTCTTATAACGATCTTGCCCGCCACGCCGATGAAGCTCATTGGCTAGCGTAAAAAGAGAGGGGATTCGTTCCTGATTTGCTCGTTACCGCAGGGTGGGGATATTGCCGAATGTCGAGTGTATATAAAGAGCCATTTTGGGATTCAGGAATCATATCGTTCTTGTTTGTAAGAGTGAGTTAATCTTGCTTCTATCACAATGACTGGTCGCGGAAAGGGAGGAAAGGGTTTGGGAAAGGGAGGAGCTAAGCGCCATCGTAAAGTTCTTCGTGATAACATCCAGGGAATCACGAAACCGGCTATTCGTCGTCTGGCTCGTCGTGGAGGTGTCAAGCGTATTTCTGGATTGATCTATGAGGAAACTCGTGGTGTCCTGAAAGTGTTTCTTGAGAACGTCATCCGTGACGCCGTCACCTACACTGAGCACGCCAAGAGGAAGACCGTCACTGCTATGGACGTTGTCTACGCTCTGAAACGTCAAGGCCGTACTCTTTACGGATTCGGCGGTTAAACTCGATGAAGCCAAACGCAGCTATTTAAAACAAAACGGCCCTTTTCAGGGCCAACACAAAATTCAATCGTAGAACAGTCTTCAAATCAATCTATTATTCCTTTTATTCGATCTTCGTAGAGCAGTGTCGAATATAAAAATCTACTAATAGCTAAGGAGATAATAACTTCAAGTATCTTGAGTACTGAAACATAATCATTTTATGCAAGTTGAACAGTACCTAAACGGTTTTATAACATTAAATACTCCAAAGTGAGGTTAGGATTGTCTACCATGACTTGCCGACAATAATGAATATCCTGCACAACAGTATCTTTACTCATTTAATTCGTTCTTGTCTGGATTTCATAAATAACACTGAAAATTCACTGTTTTGCACTGCGTGACTACCGAAAAATACATTCAACTGATTTTGTGAATATAATTTTCGTAGCATCTTACAATTCAACCCAAAAACAAAAATTATAATCATTCTTTGATCCCATTGCATTGCAGTTTAATTGGAATCTTTCGAAATCAAATTATCAATACTACAAGGGCGTCTCTGAAGAATATCCTATTCTTACTTTGATGCAAATAACATGAAATGCATTTGTCATCGTAGGCTATAAATTTCGAAAAGAATACTAAACCTTGTAATTGAGCTGAAACTAAAATTGAGGTTATGTCAACTTCCAAATCTAAAGAACACTCATAACCACATGAATGATTGTTAAAAAACGTATATTGCTGATTTTTATACTAATCTCATAAAATATATCTATGTCGGCGCATTTAATTGTCATAAAACGTACCCAGTCACGTTTACAATGTCAATCTAACCTAACTTCAATATTCATATTCCTTCATGCATCCTTGGAATTTCAACATGAAATTTACTACACCGCAAACTAAGATAACGGATTCTTTTTCCTCCCCCCGAACATTTCTCTTTAAACTTTAACATTAACATCGGTGATGGAAAACATTGTAAATTTTTGAAGTCATTACAACAATTTCCATTGGGACGACCAGTGATTGTTGATATTTGGCTACGAAAACGTTACACATAATTGAATCGTCAGGATAACGAAGAATTTGGTTTCTTGGGCGAGCTCATTGTCAGATCCTGGAGCGTTTCTATAAGTTTGTGTGGAAACGCTTCAAGGACGTTTGTTCTCCTGCAACAAATGCTTCTGTCGATGTGTCAATACATCAGCTCAGAAAACGACCAGGCCATAGTCGAGACTTGAAAAAATGTAATATTAGCGACCACAACAAGTACAATTCGACAAATTATCCGTTAGAAAATATTATATCGAATGAAAAAAAATTCGGAGCGTGGTTTTCGATAAATAGACATCATGACGAAAAAATTGAAATTCCTCGAAATCTGCTTCCTTACATGTAGGGAAACGGCCGCTAATTTCAGGTGAATTAGCGGGTCACTTTATATCCCAGATGAGCTGCCAGTTCTAAGTTTAGACTAAGGGAAAGTACAAACCACTTTTTTTTGTAAAACAAAGAACTTTTATTGTAAAGTAGAATTTTTTCTATACAGAAAAAGTACATAAAATTCTGTTATTTCGTATTTTGGTCGTTTTGGATATAATTACAGCACTGGATTGAAGTTTTCCATTGAAACGAAAATGTTACAATCATGTTGCCAGCGCATTATTGTTTGACGGAAAATAAGTTGGTAACTTAATGAGATTGTAAGAAAACTGGTCATGAGATGCGACACAAAACGATTCGAAAATCGAATAACGGTTTTACCATCGTCGTGATGCACCAATTTTCAAAAAAATAATCGCAGTTCAAAGAAAGTATTATTATCTGTATTATCAATAAATCTTACAAGTGAAATTACACGAGGATTTCGTTGCGGAATGATTTTGGTGTTTCAAACACGGTCACAGTCGAAAAGTAATATTTTAATGTAAAAATACAAAAATAATAAACAAAATAATATTGATAAACGAATTCCCAGAGCTAATAACATTTCTTAGCAAAGTGTTCAGCAAAGCAAGTACAAATATTTTGGTTCTTAGAGATCCCAAAATGAAGAATTACGAAATTGCACGTGAATGGGGGAAAAAAAAAAGATATTCATACGATATATATATAATATATGATTTTTTCTTTACAATAATTGAATGAAAATTCGGTTGTAAAGGCTTATGGCATTAGTGACTTATATCTGCCGAGTTTTGAATTTCGGCATAAACGATATCGTACATTCATTATGCGAAACCGAATTTACATTATCGAGAATCGCCATAAGAAGTAATATTTTTATTTCTAACTTGATTCGCTACGCGTATACACGTCGAATATTCAATATAAATACAAATTTAGCGCTAAACTACGTCGTTCATTCGTTCTTCAATTTTCGTTAGAACGAAAGTGTTTTTTTTTCATTAACACACGTTCAAAGTGTGTTCCTCAGCGATTTAGTGCTCTTCTTCGATGAAACACAACTTTTAAGGGTCGTTAAGTATAAATTATTTTGTTTTTTATCATCACGTTGGAGTGATCAGTACATTTGTGCAATAGTTTTATCATCGAGTATAAAATTTTACATATGCCTGTACACAATATCTATACACTTAACGGGAGTATTCGTAAAGAGCGATCTCGTGATGCTTTTCTCCTCTTCCGTTTCATGTTCAGGAGACTGCACACGTTTAAATAAAACTTTGGCCCATATTCACAAATAATTTCGTTTTTGCTAAGACCAAATACAAATTTCACTTAAAACAAGTAATCGACGAATTTTTTTGTTCTATTCTTTAATAAAGATTCAAGAATTTCCCTGATTTTTTACAAGTTAAATATCGTTTGAAATTTGTTTAGCAATACCGCTATTTTGTGCATCCATCAACGACACTTTGCAAACTTTTTTAAAACTCAAATATTTCTTTCGCAATTTTCGAGATCAACAGAGACATTGAAACTTCATATTAATAGGCCAAATCGATTTGGTCCGTCATAATAAATCGTTAACATTAATAATAACCGCGATAAAAGCCTGCCAATTTTTCGTTTCGTTGCTAAATAGTGGGACAAAGACGTTTTTAATTCATTACAATCTAAAAACATGGAAAATTTGACCGAACAATTCTACAAATTTGGTTCACTCCAATTTTTTTTAAATTAAATTTCACAAGAAAATCTGTCTCTGAACAAAACACTGAACTTTCAAGTTTCGAGATTTGGATTATTAAAACATACGTGCAGAAAAAATTATCTCTGAATAGTATGAAACACCGTTTTCCAACAAAATTTCCATATCCCATGAAATTATATCACAGAAAAATACTTGATCGCTTGATTTTTAGACGGCAAATGCTCCTGGAATTATTTTTCGGAGTAATTGAACATTTATGAATGATAAAAAGAAATATTCGTTACTACATTGTGTTTTGAAAGTTTTATAAATTAATTAAAATCGATTTTTTGCAATTGCAAAGGTACTTTCTCGATGAGATCGAAAAAATTCTGTTAGTTTTGTAATGATGTGAATGAGCTTTTTATTAGAAAATTATTAACGAAATATAGTTTTCAAATGAAAAATAAGAAGAAGCAACACAATTTGATAAAAAAACAAACATAACGACGTGGTTCGGAATCCACGTAAAAATGTAGGTCCAGGTGGTAATATGGAATTGTGGAAAAAATGTGGGAAAGAGGAGAGAAGTAAAGAGGAAAAATTGTGAGCAATACCACCCATGTAAAAACCCGATAAGGGTATGCATGTAAAATTCCATATCTATCTATCTAACAAACATAACGAACATTTCTTTGGAAGAAACATAATATAAATGGTGTGAAAAATATCGAGGCAATAAAATAAAATCATAAATTCGTATTGCAATTAAAAGCAGGTGACGTTTTTGGTGTTCGAAGAATAATTGGGATCGTCATTGCGATCGATACCAAAGGGCACAGAGCTGGAAATATTCTTGTCGTCGCTATCGTCATTATCGTTGAAAAAATTGCACATCATGCGATCGTCGTAGAGTGAAAATCTGGCGGTATTTTGAGCGGCGCGTCCGCGAACTTTTCGGACGGAGGGTGGTAAATCACCGGGTGTTTTGATCCTCATATTAGGATGTTTAAGAGCAATAGAGTTGGAGCGTCGATTAAAAACTTGATTAAATTTGTCGAGACTCTCTCGTCTGGTGAGATTAAAGTCTGGAGTTTCCAAGTTCAAATTGACGAGGCTTAAGGAAGAGGGTCTTTCTGGATTATCGGAATTTTCAGTATTTTCATGGGCAGCGAAGTTTTCACGAGCTCTAGAAATGTTTTCATTTTTATCAGGAATCGATTCGGAGCTAGAACTTTTGGAAACAACCCCATTGATGTATTTTCCTTCTGCAGAAATGGTGACGTTTGTATCGACGATTTTAACCGGAGCTCTCGTCAGTAAATTCGATTTTGAGTCCTCCCGATCAATTCGACATTTCGCGTACGGATACATCTTCTTCTGGGTCAACAGACGCTTCAAATTTGACCAACCTGCAAATTTTTTCCTTCGAGGATTTTCCCCGATTCCCTCTTCCATATTAGTTTGTTTACGTTTGTTGCACTGCAGAATACCGTTCTCCGTGATTACGTTCTGCACGTAAGGTATCGGAGTCGCCGATCTTGGCGCCGACGTCAGTTGCGTTGTCCTCGTCGAGTATTCGTGCGTCACCAGACTCTGCAATTCCGTATGTAATTTGTATTGTTGATCTTTCGACACGTGTTTTGACGAACGATCCACCAACACTTTCGTGCTGCGGCCCAAATCATCCTGAGAATCCGATGCCAGCATCAAATTTCTCTCCATGCAAGGATTTCGACCCTGATACGGCTGCAGCGTTTGACAATTACGCGACGGTGCTGTCTCGTTCGAATTTTTGCCTGTTCAAGTACCAAAAAATCGTACATTTCATTCACTGTGTGTTTCTGTCATTTTTCTCTCTATCTATAAATCTATAAATAATAATAAGTTATTGATAGGTTACTTCAATCACAAAGGCGCAATTAAATTATTTTGCTTTCAATCCGACACTCTTGCAAAATTTGAAAAAAATATATATGAAAATTAAGTAAATATTGAAAAGCTGGCTTTCCAAATTTATTGCTTTCAGTGAGAAAGGATGAAATAATCATTCGTTACTCACAACTGTGTTCCGTATGAACGGGTTCGTAAGGCGATATGACGGTCGTATTATCGGCCATTATTTCGTTGCGCGGTCCTTCCTGTCGAGCGTGAAAATCTGTAGGTGGCACGTGAATATTGTCGTGATAAAAAACCTCGCTATATTGGCTGCTCGTTGTGGGTGGTACAAGAGCGCTGTACGCGTTCACCATAGGACTGCCGTCCATAAAATAAGTCGTCACTGTGTGCAATTAAAGAGAAAATGTTTTATTGCTCTGAATATTTAAGAATTAGTGAAAAAGGATTGAGATATTTCTCGTCGTGGAGAAATGATTGAAATATTCTGACAATCATTTCTAGTTTATAATTAGGGTGCCACAGTTTTAAAAATTCGTAAGTCGTTCTAAACAGAACCGTTTTTTTATTCTCCGTTAATTTCTAGGGTAAAAAAAGATGCTTGGACAAACCGCGTTGTGATTGGAGCTCGGTAAGACGTTCCTCGATGCAAAGAGCCGTCAAACGAGCTTCAGCATCTGCATCCCAACAATCCTCCATCGTTTCCTTGATTAATCGAACCCCCGGTCGATCTACTAAATTTCCTTCTAGTAGAGGCCTTGCTTTGTTCCGTGAAACGAGAACTTGCATCTCCTCGAATGTTGGATGTGAACCTGAAAGGGCAAATTTCGCAGTTGTAGAAAAATGAGGCAACAGGTTTTCTATAACAAAATATTTTATCGATTATTTAATAAGTAAGCGGTCGAAATTCTATTTCCCTTCTGGAAAAACTTCGTTTTATGTTTTATTATTATCTTGTGTATGAGCTAAATTGTATGTAGAACTGCAGAAATCTTGATAGAAAATATTCTGCGAGCTGAGTTTCGTTTTTACTTTAGTTAAAACCAGTAAAAGTTCTTCTTCACTGACCAATTTCTCGTTCAAACGGTTGTTTATAGGCTGGAACTTCGGAGCCAGGAACATAAATATCAGAGCATCGTGAGACAATTTCCCAGAGTATCAGACCCATCGCATAGACGTCAATCTGCTTGAGAGAACTTTCGCAATCCCGTAAATTAACCGCACCTTCAAGAACTTCAGGAGCCATGTATCGCAACGTGCCAACCTGAATTCCAAATCAAATTTAATTATCGTAACTTTAGAATGCAAAAGATTTCTCATTGTTGTTATCAATTCCTTCTTACGTCATTAATCGATTTCGTTTCGGCGTGTTGTTCCTCTCCGTTGCTGAAATATTTCGAGCCAGATATTTGAACAGCCAGACCAAGATCGCAGATACAACAACTTCCGTCATTCTTAATTAAAATGTTTCTTGAATTCATGTCACGATGAGCGATGCAGGGCTTCGATTTATCTGCCAATTACGGAGACAAGAAACGACATTGATGAGAATGCCAGAGAAAGTTCAGGAAAATTTTATCAGATAAGCGTCCGAGAATTCTTTCAGAAGTGCATAGATGAAAAAGTAATCTAAACATCTAAAAAACGTGTCTTCTTGTTTCAATTGATTTGCACACGAAAAAGAGTTTTTTTTCGAGATTCTCCGATTGAAATTGTTGTTTTTGAAAAATATATACCTCCTTTGCGAATATCCGTATGCAAATAGGCAAGTCCTTTGACGATGGAGAGCCCCATTTTACAAAACGTGGCCCAATCAACAGTTTGAGCCCGTAAAAAGTCCGTGAGGGTACCTCGCGGTGCGTAACTCAACACGAGTAAATAGTCGACGTTACCTTCCATGTTCAATCTTTCGTCGACGCCTGAAAAACATGGAAGAGATTGATTGGTTTTTAAAATTACTCTTTTTCGTTTTCAATACTTTATTTACCAACAATCTTTATAATTCCTTTGGATATCACTGAAAGTCGTTGTGAACGTGGCGAAAAATTATTTGAGATTTATAAGCCAGTTCAAGCCCTCAGGATTTTTGATATTTACAAGTAATTCATAAAATCAGGCTTTAAATTATTTGGATTTTTTACCATCGTTTAAAACTTATAATAATTTTGAAATGTTACCATAATAGCTGAGCAATGAAGGATGTTCCATAAAAGGTAGACAATAAGTGTCTCTTTCATTTTGAAAATAATTTCGATAATGGGAAGGAAAAATTTTCACTGCCACATCTCTGTCCCCCACGCTGCCCTGCCACACTGAACCGTATCGTCCTTGACCTGTAAAAACAATAGTATCGAATAATATATAAACAAGAAATTCACGAAAAACGATAAAATAAAATACGCAGATTCAATTCATTGAAAAAAACACACACAAACACTTGTTCATGTGCTTCCACATTTTATTATATTATCAAAATCAAATATCGAGTTAAAGAAACTACAGTGCCATCGCCGTTGGTAGATTTTTTAAAGATTATTTAGATCTTTTTTTCTTTGAGAAAATCGATTGAGACTATTCATTAATGAAAATATGTGATAATAATGGAAAAGAAATTAATTTAAAAAGATCATGTACATTTTATGTTTTGTGGTATTCTTCAAAAGAAAAAATCTTACCTACGATAGTTGCCAGTTTTAAATGATCAACTGTATACGTTCCCGTTCTTAAAGACGTGCTTTCCATGATTCCGTCACCATACGACATGGGTTTTTCCATTTTACCGCATATGTTGCTCCGATAAGCTCGATAAACGAGAATAATAATGGCACAAATGAATATTAAACTTCCAACAATAATGCTACCTATTATAACTATCCATCTTTCGGATTCCGCTCGTTCCAAAAATCCTGTTGCTGCAATAAAATAATAGTTTCAATTGATTACGATTATTTATCGAATTTTTTTATTCTTTAAAATCGAAATAGCGTGACAGCTGTTTGAGAAATGTTCCCAGGTTAAAAGACATGCAAAACATTCTTAATTGATTTTGTTCTTCTTACTTTCAGGAAAGATTTGAGAAACTTCGTTTTCTCCATAAGAAACATCGAGAGTGTCCGTAATATTTAGATTACAATAATCTCCGTTGCAACAGCAAAATTTTGTGTTGTTGAGAGCTTTTGTGGATCCTTTCACGGCTATGCATTCCGTATTGTCACATTTTCGTTCCCCGGATTGTTTCCAACATCCTGAAAAAAATCAGGTCAATATTTCATATCATTAATTAAGCTTTTCCTCAAATTCATTTTATTTTATTTTTCGGATATTCATGGCTCAGATGATTCATTATTTCTGAGCTCAATATTTCAAGTAAATTCCTGACTTTTTTGAATGAACAATGTTACATTTTTTTTCGATATATAATAATTTCTCCGAGCATAGAGACCGACATTTTTTCAATTATCCGTATTTCCGAAATTCTGCAATTTTTTTGTCCTTTCGTTTGGAATAAAAACAAAAATTTCATGTTTTTTATGAGCCTGTTTTCGTCACCGTGGTTGACGGACTTTTCATTCGTTTTTCGTCGTTATAATGTCTGTGTCCTTCTCGTACTGTCAACTTTTTTTTTCGTTTCAAGTGTCTTTGCTTCCACTTGTCCTCGATATTGTCCAACACATGTTCAACATCGTGGGATCCGGGCTGCGTCCTTTCAACGCGGCCGCATTTCTTTCTTTACATCTTTTCATTTCGTGAATTGTTTTCTAATAATTGTTATCTTCAATCGTTAATAATGTTACTCTTTATAATAATGCTCAATAAGTTCGTCTAAGATATTTGTTTTTATCGCGTTTAATCTTCATCTTTAATTAGATACAAACTTATAGGAAACAAACATTCTCGACGGAGCTTCCATTTTTAATAAATTTATAGTAACTTTGGTGTGCTTTTTCGTTCAAATTACATTTGAGCCATTGAATCGTGTTCATTTATTTTTTAAAGCGTGTCTGGGTTCCGAAAAAAAAATCTAGTTAAAATTCTACTTTTTAATCAATTCAAGACAAAAATATTGATAATGCCTATAATTTTGGGGTACAAACCTTGCAACAGAATTATTATTTTGCTGCCATTGGTCTGTTTCTCCTCCTGCCATAGGGCGTAGCAGAAATTGTTGCAAGTCTCAAAAGTCACATCTGGTTGATTTGCCTGTAAAGATATTTTTTCCAAGAAATTACATAAAATAAAACATTCAATGTTTATACATTTGTTCAATCTCCATTAAATAGAGTTTCCCAAAAAAGTAAATTAATAAAATAAGTCAAAGTTTTTAATACGAAAATGAAAAAAGGATAATAAATTACATGAATACTCTCGATGCAAATGAAATTAATGATATTAATTGAATAAATAACAAAAACGAACTTGAACGAAAACAGTAGAATTTTCGTGCGACTGAATAAAATACGTTTCCATGGAAAGTTAATGTAGAGAAATGTAAGAGAAAACTTTATTCTGAATCCCAAAATTTCTTCTTTTTTTCTCAGTAATTATAAATGAAAAATCATCGTAAAAATTACCTGCATTCGGAGTAAATTAATTTCACGAGAAACATCTTCGATGCCGTGTGAATTTTGCTTCAGCGAAATATTATCGATATTTTTTTTTTTACTGGCGCAAATTCTACTGGCGTTAATGGGAACTGAGCTAATCCCATAGAAGAAGGAGAGCAGAACGATTGAAACAGAGACTCTCATTGTGTGCCTCTGTGAGAACACTTGAGATTAAAAACTTGGCTGGAGGCACTTTGGATTATGAATTGGCGTCGCTCCTCGTGACATCATGAAACCCCAAACACACCCTGCTGCTGGTCTGTTGGAGGGTGCACAAAAAATCACATCTTTCATTGAGCTTTGTTTCTGCAGTTCTTACAATTTTTATTTATTTCCAACTGTCCATTAGGCCGTGTTTCTATTCCTAATTATATTTCACATTCAATTATATTTATAATTGATTCCAATTTTGTTTATTGATTTATTATTAATAAGATATAAATGAGCAAAAATTATTGAAATCGTCTTTAATAAAGATTTTTGCTGATTTATTTCTTGGTAATAATCAATCAATTAACGAAATTAAAACCAATTTTAAATAGAATTCAATGTAGAGATTAATGAGCAGTACAAATACATCCTTTTGGTTAGTCTGCATGGAAAATCTGTCGCAAAATCCTCAAAAACTTTCTTGCACCGAGCCACGGATGCACGGTGCAGCGTGTGGCTAACAAATCAACCTCCAAGTAGCGAGCTTATCCAGAGATGTTTCATTTGATTGCTCGCTACTACCAAACCTCAAAAATAAGTCCATAAACCATAATCAAAGAAATAGAGGAGTTATCGCCCCCTAAAAGGCTGAGTTTTTGTCATTTCAATCGAACACCATGTCGATAGTTATTTTAAAACAAAAATCTAAAGGTTGATTCTGTTCGAATGTGTTTCATTTCATCAGGAAACCTTTGGCGGTTGCAGATTTTTTCATGACACTTCGGCACAGTGCGCACTGGCATGTAATCGAGAAAAATTAGATCAAAAGTATGTGATTCAATGAGAAAAATCACAGCCATAAAATTCTGCTTGGAAAATGAGAAACAATGAAGAAGTTAGAAGTGGAAACTTGAACCAGTTTGCATCAACGGGCCATTTATTCACCAGAATGTATGTTACAGAATGAAACTTTTTTAAGCTTCAGATCTTTACAAAAATTGATAAAATTGTAAAAAAACTGTTTTTTTTTTTTTTTTTTTTTTTTTTTTTTTTTTTTTTTTTTTTTTTCATTTTGTGAAAGTCAAATATTTTCATTGGTATTCAATCTTTGCAGCCTCAAGCTCTGTAATCATTCAATGGAACTGATTCTACAACTTTTTCGTCTTTACGAAAAAATCCCCAACAACCTCCTTGAATTTTTTCATGGTTGATTAACATTAAAGACTTTGTTCTTATTAAAATGACAATACATCACTCATTGATTTTCGAAAAACCATTTTTTTTTGCTCGTACATTGTCTTAAAAATTTTCATTTTTAAAGCAAACTGAAGTGTCTTCTTTTTTTTTAAGTGAAGATTTTTTTATTTTTACGTTTTTATATTCTGTCACATTTTCCAGGTATATCAATTTTAACTCAAGAATCCGTGCTTTTTTGGCGTTTCAATTGAGTTCGACTATTTTCCGTAGACTTTGATCGGCACAAATCAAATGTACGAATAATGCAATTTTTCGTACGATATATACACCTACAATATACGTATGTGTATATATATATACGCACGTAAACGTATATGTGTATACATGGCCAGTAATTGACAATTATCGTAAAAAAATGTTCGGATCAAATAAAGTTTAGTTACCCAATTAATCAGACGCATCGAAACACAATTACAACTAGATCAGTCAGTATCGCAATTATGTATTTCACTCGCGATGTTGTTTTTTTTTTTTCGTCGTCACAGACATCCACAAAGTCCTGTCCACCGAAATAATAAACAATTGAAACAGGCGTCGTGTTCCACACTCGCAAAATCCCTGGGATTGTATTAAAGCTTTAAACACAGCGTCATGTTCGATATGAAATCGATGTTTTTTTACATAATATACGGCGTTTAACGCGCTTAAGTAACGAATGAAGAATGAATCGCGGCGAATTATCAATCTCGAGCGGTGTACACTCAATTTGACAGATTTCAACAAGACGAAGATATGCTAAAGTCGCCAGAACGAAAACTGTGAGTGAACTTTTGACATTGTACGAAACTTGGGATTGGTGGAGAGATTCTCAGGGCTAACCAATGAAAGAGCACATTGAACGTATTCTGTTCGCTGGAACATGAGAAATGAAGGTTTATGATTGGTCTATTCCGATATAATCGATTTGATACCTCCAGATGCTGGAAATGTTTACTGTTATGAAATTTTAAAGTGGGATTTTTTTTTTCACGACACACTCCGAAAATAATGAAAGCTAAAGAAAAAAAAGATCTTCACTATACATACGTCCGTTAAGTCAATGAGCAAAAATTGTGACCGCCTACAAATTCAGTCCGAATCTCCTAAAACGTTTATTAGATAAACGATAACGTAATTAAAAGTATTGCGAGTTTCGAATACTTATGCAGTTTATTACTCATACGGATTACGCGAATTTGGAAAACATTTGATAACCCATAAAAACATCAAAACATTGGATTAAGTAAAAACAAATAACGAAAATTGCAACTGCAAAGCATAGTGTACGATTTGAAATAATTCTTAAACAAAGAAACAGCTGTAAAAATAGCTCGACTCGCAAAAGAACATCTATGTAAATAAAGAATTCAATGTGCCACGTGGAGAGCTGGATGAAGTCCTCGAGTTCAAGGTTTGCAATTACTGTTTGAACGAAAATAAATAGATTGGAAAGAAAGTTCTACGATAAAAATATTTGTTGGCCCTGAAAAGGGCCGATGTTTTAATACAAAAGCGAATTGCTTATGCTTTTTTCTCAGTTTTCTTTGGCAGAAGAACTGCTTGGATGTTAGGTAGAACTCCACCCTGGGCGATGGTAACTCCAGAGAGAAGTTTGTTCAGTTCCTCATCGTTACGGATTGCCAGTTGAAGATGACGTGGGATAATCCTGGTCTTTTTGTTGTCACGAGCAGCATTGCCAGCCAATTCGAGAACTTCAGCAGCCAAGTATTCCATGACTGCAGCAAGATAAACTGGAGCTCCAGCACCAACTCGTTCAGCGTAGTTTCCTTTGCGAAGAAGACGATGTATTCTTCCGACAGGGAACTGAAGGCCTGCTCGGTTTGAACGAGTCTTAGACTTGCCCTTGACTTTGCCACCTTTGCCGCGACCAGACATGATGCAAATGGGTTTGGAGTAACTACAAGAATCGAAGCTCTACGACCCAAGATCGTAGATCGAATGATACTCAAACTTATGAAACGTACCTATTTATGCAATACGAAGGTCCACTGCCCGGCCAATCACAAATTCAAGAACATTCTATTGGTGCGCTGGTCGCGATGTGATCGATATTCGCTCCCCACTCTTCTCGCTCACTCCAAACTTTCGTCATTGTCCTCACCCCACTAGGCTGGCTACGTGATTGGTGCGCCAGTTGGAATTTTACACCCCCCCTCCGGCCAACTTTGATACATGGCCTCTTCACACACAGAGCTCTGAACTTATTATTCTTGTTACCCTTATACTTCTCCGTTTATTATATTTAAAATAAAAAAATGATATAGACAAAACACGTTAATAACGTAAGTTATGCGAAAGAAAATAATGGCAAGGATTCAGGGCCAAAACTTTGAATGACTCTGCGGTTATATCTATGGACGAAGTAATAGAACGAGACACGAGAATGAAAATGACGCAATCTACTTGAACAAATTGTTGGAGGGTTGAAGCAACTCCGTTTAAACCGGGCTGATACAGCTGAGCCGGACTATCAGAGCATAAATAGTTTTGTAAGAATATTGTTCTGTTGCTCATTTGTTTTGTAATCCATTTTATCAACTGTTCGCAAAGCCGTCAATCCTGTAAAGACGCAAAATTATTCATTCCAGCCTTCTAATTTTTTGTATTTTCCATCATTCTTTTTCACACGTCGACTGATAAATTGAATACATTTTTAACGTTTGTGTATTTGCGAATCCAGGTCTTTCCATTTTTTTCCTCCCTGTAACTGTGCCTTTGGAAACGGAAAAGACATAATGATGGACAAAAAATCAACGAAAAAATTCATAGCTATTTCTTCTGCACGATAAGTGACTTGTATGTTTCCAAAAAGGACGTAATGTCGTTCAAAATCTTATTTGATTTAAAAGAAGCTCAAATACAGGAGAAATATTTCAATATATATATCGTTTCAACCACAAACTTTTGAGATAGCAACGTGAAGGTAACTTTTACTCGACACGTTGTATAACATTCGTAATTCTGATTCAATAAACTTCTTCGAAATCTTGTGTTGTATGTAGAATCTCGTAAGACCGTCGCTGACGATAAGTCATTCTACTGGAGAATGACTATTGGATGTTTTTCCCTAATGAAATAGATGTGATTTAATTCACACATGAGGACTGATGCAGTAGAAATCGAAACAGAATTAGTCTACGTGTAAAAAGGTTGTTGGCCCTGAAAAGGGCCGTTTGCAAGATTTTGAATTTATCCACCAAAGCCGTAGAGTGTGCGTCCTTGACGCTTCAATGCGTAGACAACGTCCATGGCAGTTACGGTTTTCCTCTTGGCGTGTTCGGTGTAGGTGACAGCATCACGAATAACGTTTTCAAGGAAAACTTTAAGAACTCCACGAGTTTCTTCGTAGATCAAACCAGAAATACGTTTAACACCACCACGACGAGCGAGACGACGAATGGCTGGCTTCGTGATTCCTTGGATGTTATCCCGAAGAACCTTACGATGGCGCTTAGCTCCTCCTTTACCCAATCCCTTTCCACCTTTTCCGCGTCCCGTCATGATCGTACAAGATTGTCAAGCTTCAGAATGTAGTTCAGAAATGATTCAGGGCATGGACTGCAGCACCGTTTTTATAGGCTTTCCTAATCTATCCCCACCATGTATCCCTCAGCCAATGAGAGGAGTGCCTTTGAGCCCAGCGAGGGTTCGTATCGGCTTTTCTTTTACTTTTAAAATTCTCTTTTATTTGTGTTTGTTACATTTGTGCTTTATAACGTACATTTTTGGGTTTTTGCTTACTATACCTATTCCTTAGAACTAAACTAGTAAATTTGTAATTGCGTTTCATGTTATTAAATGGCTTGTGTATTATTGCTACTTTATTTCAGGTTGAAAATTGAAAAAAAGTAATTTACAATGTGAAATTTAGATTAGTTGATTTGCTATAGCTCAGAAACTCATTTTTCCAGTAAATTGTAGTTTTTGCCCGTTGATATGTCAATTTTACTATTAAAAATATTTAAAAAATCAACATCCCGAAGTTTTTTTTTTTTTTTTGAGAACTTCGCGAAAACAATAAAGCTAGGTGCTCAGCGCGAAAAGAATATTTTTTCCGCCAAATAAAAAAAAAAAACGAAATGCATGACGATCAATTTGGTGGCATTTGTATTTTTTTCCGAAGGTGCTGTCGAAAAAAAAAAATTTACAAATTTAGTTCGATGCAGTTTTGACGGAGTTATGTTAAGTTATTATAAAAATTAACAACCAGTTGATGATGATTCATTTCTTTAATGATTAAGAAACTTAATTTATGTTTAGATTGTCATTCATTCGTGCTCTTGATTCATGATTCTACAAAAAAAAAAAGTGATATGATAAGGAATCGAACACCATACTGTGAAGACGCGAGCCTGATGTAAATCACAAATGGGGCTTCAGGGTTTTTTCATCTGCTCCCGAGACTGGCCACTAGATGGCCACATATCTCGGTGGGGCAAAGTAGCCCTTACGTCGATATAATTTGGCGTAAATCAAAGCAAACTCAGATTCCGAAGAAGATTCTGGACGAGCGGCGGAAGACACTGTCTCGCTGTAAGCGGGATCGTTGCTACAGAGACAGGTCATTATTTTTTACACTATAATTCGACTCCAAAGTTCAGAATTTTCAGTTATTCGATGACTGGAACTCGACGTGACCACACCGAGAACACATAACCTCCAAACAGCGAAAATACTGGAAATAGCGAAAAATACGGACGCAAGCAAAATATCTGGCAGACTAAGAGCACAACTAATAAAGCGCCATAGTGCGCAGCGAGAAACTAAGGACAACTTAACAGGAATCTTCACAATGGGGAAACCTGGCATTAAACGCAGTGCGACGGAGGCAGCGGGATCCGGTGCCACAAACAGCAAAAACATTAAAATTAAAGCAAGCATCCCAACGAGGAATCGATTCGACAGCCTCTCGGAATATGAATCAGACACCGAGATGTCAACGACTTCCCAGAAAAGTGTAAATGAAGTGACAAAACCACAAAAGATTTCACCGATAATTATTAACAGTGAAAACATTGATGCAGCGGGCAAAGCAAAAATTCATCTCAACATCCTCAAGAACTTCAAAGGAACAACGCTGAAGTTTACAAACGCAACGATAAACATTCAACCAAAGACTCAGGAAGATGCTGAAAAACTGATGAAAGAGTTTGAGGAAACAAAACTCAACTACCACACCTATGCGACCGCAAACCAAAAATTGAAGAAGCTCGTCATCAAGGGGTTGCCGGCACTGGACGAACAACTCATCGTCGATGATCTAATCGGATCAAAGTCGGAGACCGAAACACCGAGAACAACATACGCACAGTATACAACCACATAATATCAGAAGAAATAGATACAAACACAATAAAACTATGCTCACCCAGCGAAATCTGCCAAATAATTAAAAAGCTCAAACCAAAGAAAGCCCCAGGCCCAGATAAAATACAAAATATAGTTATCAAACACCTTCCAAAAAAAGCCATCGTTCAACTCACTTACATTTTCAATCAATCACTAAAAATATCGTACTTTCCAAACAGCTGGAAAAAAGCTAATGTCTTAGCTTTCCAAAAACCAGGTAAAGATAAAACCTTCCCGCAGAATTATCGCCCAATTAGCCTCCTGCCCACCATGAGCAAAATATTTGAAAACATAATTCTAAATAGATTGAAACAACACGAAAAGACCACAAAAACAATCATAGACGAACAATTCGGATTCAGAGAAAAAAGAAGCACAGTGCAACAACTTTCCCGCATCACAAACTACATTTCAAATAACTTTAACCGAAACA